>NC_069453.1:28753479-28775979 GCF_026875155.1 Cherax quadricarinatus | reverse complement strand
GGAATGTACTGGGAGTGGTAGACTTAACTGTTACTGTTTCTGTTTAAGGTGCCTTCATCAGTCACTTATTTGAGTGGTTTTTACAACAGTAGACTGCTGTCAGTGACTAAGAGAATGGGGCTGTTATCAGATGTTTGGTATATTGCTGTAGGAGCCTGGGACGGCGACCTAATCTTTTCCATTTTAATTGCGCTTTCTGCAAATTTCTCATTTTTATTTTATTTTAGGTTCGGTTCGGAGAGGCTAGATTACATTGGCCTGTAAAAATATTTCTAACTAAATTATAAAAATAACACGGCCATGATACTCCTGGCAAAATGGTGGGTGGCTGAATATCTACCTGGGGGATTGTTCTGGGGGTCAACCCCGCGCCATCCCACCTGACTCCGATGGATCAGTGCCTGTCAACTAGGCTGTTACTGCTGGCCGCACGTACGAGCCACAACCTGGCTGAGCGGGCACTGACCTAGGTATCTAGTTCCCTCTTGAATACAGCCAGGGAGTTTGTTGGTAGTTACCTGGAGGTTATTCCGGGGATCAACGCCCCCGCGGCCCGGTCCAACCAGGCTCCGATGGATCGGGCCTGATCAACTAGGCTGTTCTGCTGGCCGCACGCAGTCCGGAGTTTCGTGCACAGTCCCCTTGTGTATGATGGGAGGCTGTTGAATAGTCTTGGTTCCCAGTACTGTGTTTTCTCTTAGTGTACTCCTGGCACCCCTTCTTTTCACTTGGGGATATATTGCACCGTCTGCAGTATTTTTTCCAAAGTTTTCTGTACTTTTTTTTCTAGATTTGCAATTTGGCCTGCCCGGCAGTATTCCAGCCTAGAGAGAACAAGCGACTTAGAGGATCATAATTGGCTTGGCATCCCTGGTTTTGAAGGTTCTCATTATTTATCCTACCATTTTCCTCGCAAATGTAATAATGACACTTGTGATCCTTGAAGGTGAGATCTTTTGACATCAACACTTCTAAGTCCTTCACATTAATTTTTTCGCTCGATTGTGTGGTTAGAATTTGTTTTATACGTTGTTCTAGCTGTTATTTTCTCAAATTTACCATAACGGAGTAACTGAAATCTGTCCTCGTTGAACATACTGGAGATCTCAAGTCTTCAAGAAGAAACTGGGCAAGTATCTTGACCAGGTGCCAGATCAAACAGGCTGTGATGGGTATGCGGGGCAACAGACCTCCAGCAACAATAGCGTGGTCAACCAGGCAGGCCAGCATCAGACAAGCCTGGCCCAAGGCTGGACTCCGAAAGTAAGAACTCTGTTCTTATCATATGGGTATTGCTTACCAAGACACTCGTACCCTAGCCTGGAATATGACTCTACACTATCAACCTTATTTAAGGAGAACACAAAGAACTTTCACAGATTTTTATCAGTTCGATCGAATTCACTCTGACCCACATTTTAATAACACACTCCAGGCAAAGGTAATCCAGTTTAGGGAGAAGTACCACGATCACCCTACGTCACTATACATCTCGGTCACTCTTAGGCTAAAAAGTGCGTCCGCCACTCCTGACTTGTGAACCAGGTAATAGTCACAGCTTTAAAAACGTCACAGGAAAAACACTACCGATAAAAGTCAGAGCTATTTTGATTAAGTTAGACTATAATAGTTTACGGTAAGTTTACGTAACGTTAAGGTATATTAGGTTTGCTCTGACTTTTTCTTGTGACTTTATTACCTAGATAACTCAGACTAGACGTTCTGGCTGATGGCATGGTCAATCAGACTGTTGGTGCCAGGTGCCCGCATTCCCACGTAGGCTCAGCAACCCAGTTTGAGTTTTTTTTTTTTTTTAGAGAAATTTATCGAGCGATGAGTGAAGGCTTTACTCAGTATATTTATTATGCACCACATACCCAACCTGTGAGTGGTAGTCAAAATATTCCAGAGGCACAAAATGGGTCCAGGGACTGGGCTGCAAAATTCTGATAGCTGAACAAGTTACAGCGGTAATGAACTATTTAAAGTGTTTATATCTGGTTACAGTCGTAATCAGTTATTTATATAGACATCAGTGTTATTTATGCAGACACAAATTAAGTCACAAATATGTTAGTGTAGATTGTGTGAGTTTGAATTAGTGATATTTTGTATTATAGGAAGGCAAACCATACCAAGGGCGGGGTTAGAACCCGCGATCAGAGACTCAAAACTCCAGACCGTCGCGTTACCAAAGTATGCTGGAATTTAAGCCTATTTAAGTGTTTTACCTGGAGGTTATTCCGGGGATCAACGCCCCCGCGGCCCGGTCCATGACCAGGCCTCCCGGTGGATCAGGGCATGATCAACCAGGCTGTTACTGCTGGCCGCACGCAGTCCAACGTACGAGCCACAGCCCGGCTGATCCGGCACTGACTTTAGGTATCTGTCCAGCTCTCTCTTGAAGGCAGCCAGGGGTTTATTGGCAATTCCCCTAATGCTTGATGAGAGGCTGTTGAACAGTCTTGGGCCCCAGACACTTATGGTGTTTTCTCTTAGTGTACCAATGGCGCCCCTACTTTTAATTGGGGGCATTTTGCATCGCCTGTCCAGTCTTTTACTTTCGTATGGAGTGATTTCTGTGTGCATATTTGGGACGTTGGTGCGTTATTAACAATAGACAGTCAGGGGAGGTTATATGATACACAGTTGTTTGAATGTTGGTAGGTTGGTAAAGGTAGTGTTACCAGCAGCCTACAGATGGCATCATAGAAAAACCCTCAAAATCGGTCCCGGGTGACCTGTTCCCTCACCACCAGTGAAAATTGTCCAGATTTAAGCTTATGGTTACTACCGAAGGGCTTTTCTAGATGCACAGCAGCCATTTTTTTAAGTTGGTTATTTGTGGTTAAATACAGGGTGTGTCAAATTTTTGGACCTAATATCAAAGTATATTTCACGATTGGGTCCATCATTTTGAAACAACGTGTATATGGACAGTAGTCCAGGACGGACTGGAACGTCGTCATAAGCTTCCTTCAAGTGCAGGTTGTTTGTGAATAGTTAATAACGCTTTTTTATTATATTCATCTCCCCAAGTTGATGGGAAAGTAAGTTTACAGGAAGTGTTGGTTCCCATACCAGGAAATTGCTATAAAATGTGTGCGTGTACTTACTAATTGCCAGTCACTTGTCAATAGATACTTGGCTTGTGTCCTGTATGTGTGTACTTAACTAGTTGTGCTTGCAGCTCCTGGCCCCGCCTCTTTACTAGTCACTACTAGGTCACTCTTCCTGCTCCATGAGTTTTATCATACCTCTTCTTAAAGCTATGTATGGATCCTGCCTCCACTGCATCGCTTCCCAGACTTCCAGTTGTCAGAAAAAGTGGGAACAGGGGTAGAGGGAGAGAAAGTGGGAAGGGAGGGAGAGAGAGTGGTAGGACAGGAATGGGTAGGGTACTTCAGAGTCACAGTGAGGTGTCAATTAGCCTGTGTGTGTGTGTGTGTGTGTGTGTGTGTTGTGTGAGAGTTTTGAGTTTGAGTGCGTCCATGGACGCGTTCGGTATGCGTACATATGAAGCGCTCGTGAATATTTGCACCGTCCGCGTGTACGTGTAATTCTCTGACCTGACTTTTACATCTAATGCTGACCCAACCACCTACATGTTAGTTCCTTCTATGTTTATCCTTCTTCCTAGAATACCTAATTCCTAGATACCTAGTGTGTGTGAGAGAGTGAGTGTACCCAGAAAATAACCCTCCTCGCTTCTCCTTAACCATTCTGCCTGCCAGTGATACTAAGTCTACTCTCAGCTTCTACCAGTGTCTGAAGAAACGTGGTGATGTGTGGTGTGGTAGTGGTGGGTGTTTGAGTGTGGTGTTGTGTGTGTGTGTGTGTGTGTGTGTGTGTGTGTACACTGTGTGAGGTACTTGCGTGCGCCTGTCGTTGTTGGTATGGTAGAGCCTCGTGATTTTGCCGCATCCGCGGCGTGAATCTCTACCGAATTTAAATGCTGAAATCACTAATGTTGTTCCTTCTATTTTATAGTTTCTCTAGATCTATCCCTAGTTTCCTGTGTTGAGAGACTGATGCCGTTGACCCTCATGCAACCTCCAACCAGGATGAATATTACGTGCTTCTGGCAAGAAAGTGGTGGTCTCTTGCTCTTGCTTCTGTCCTGGCTGAGGAATGGTGTGTGTTGTTGTGTGTGTATGGTAATATCTTTTTACTATCTATATATTATATATTATATACATCTATAAATATATTTTCACACATTATACTATATATAT
Source organism: Cherax quadricarinatus (assembly GCF_026875155.1). Classification (NCBI taxonomy): domain Eukaryota; kingdom Metazoa; phylum Arthropoda; class Malacostraca; order Decapoda; family Parastacidae; genus Cherax; species Cherax quadricarinatus. Next base: position 28,771,744 of record NC_069453.1, on the reverse strand, counting down.
TATCTTATATATGATATGTATACTATATAAATATAATATTATCTTATAAATTATTTATATATATTATTGCAAAATTTTATATATATATATTATATATATTATATAATATATTATATATATATATACATATATATATATATATATATATATATATATATATATATATATATATATTATATATATATATATATATTCACATATATATATTCACATATATATATATATATATATATATATATATATATATATATATATATATATATATATAATATTATATTCACACGCCCATCAAGTGTTTTCATTTTCTGCTGGTAAGTTAACTTGTTTCCTTATTTATAAGACAACCAGACTATGGCAGTATCACTTCTTGGAGACCTACTGATATGCCGACCTTCACTGATACTTTTATTTTGTTTTTATTTGCTTCTTTTTGTTTGTTTATGTTTTCGCACTTATGTGCTACCTCAGTTTACTCACTAACCAACTATGTGCTACCTCAGTTTACTCACTAACCAACTATGTGCTACCTCAGTTTACTCACTAACCAACTATGTGCTACCTCAGTTTACTCACTAACCAACTATGTGCTACCTGACAGTTTACTCACTAACCAACTATGTGCTACCTCACAGTTTACTCACTAACCAACTATGTGCTACCTGACAGTTTACTCACTAACCAACTATGTGCTACCTCACAGTTTACTCACTAACCAACTATGTGCTACCTCACAGTTTACTCACTAACCAACTATGTGCTACCTCACAGTTTACTCACTAACCAACTATGTGGTACTTCACAGTTCACTCATTTAACCAACTTGACTTTCTGACTTTGGCTTTACTTGCCCTTGTAAGTTGACTATTTGTAGCTCTGCTAGGCCTCTAACAGGCTTTGGCACTTTCAGATTTCCTGAAATTTCAGCCTTCCTCTCGCCTATTTCACTTTGAAGACTTCGTTATCACTTGTTGGGTTGTTCACTGACCGAGTCACTATCACTGGCTTCTGGTAAGAGCTAAAACACGCCCTAAAAACACTAAAATTCTGGGAGCCTTGTTGCCCCTACATTCTGACCTGTGTGTGTGTGTGTGTGTGTGTGTGTGTGTGTGTGTGTGTGTGTGTGTGTGTGTGTGTGTGTGTGTGTGTGTGTGTGTGTGTGTCGTAGCTATGAAGGTCATGCAAGACGAGGCTCTCAACACGCTCCCTCCTCAATGAATGTGGACAGTGTTAGCTAGCTGTTGCACCATCGTTGCCAGCTAATCTGGAAGCTCTCGTGAGCTTAACCTCTGTGCCTTTTTTAGTCTCCTATTACTTGTTTTTCATATTGTTGGCCGGCGTACTCTTGGAATGTTGGCTACGCAGGTTTGAATGACCGTTGTTAGTGCCTGCGTAATATGACAGTGTTCTGCAACACTGGGAAAATGAAGGGATGGGGTATTTCGTGTTTGGGTAAGTTTATTTATGTACAGATACACACAAAAACAGTTACATAGTTTATCATACATAGTAACATGGAAGAAATAACTATAAAACGCGTCATTGCCAATATGAAAATAAAATGCCACAATGAAAATAGGAAATAAAACCTGAGCGCTTCTCATGTGCTCAGGTTTCGTTACCTGTTTTCACTGGTATTTTTTCACATAGTAGCGTGTGTAAATTACCTAGTATAACCCCCCCCCCCTCCACCCAAAAAAAGTCAGGCAAAGTGACTTATTTCCATTGGGGTCCTTAGAAGGTAAGATGCAGGCGCTGCTAGGTATGTAAGTATGTACTGCCTGCCTACCTACTTACATAGTAGTTAGGCAAGGTGTTAGGGGCGATGGTGTTTGGAATAACTGACGGATATAACTCATTGCCTGAAGGTTAAAAAAAAAAAGTACCGTTCATTCCCACATAGTTTGTTGGCAGAGGCATGCAGGTAATGGTACTGTAGGGGTGGGTAGTGGTGGATGTGGTGTGGGTAGGGTGGGTATGCTGCACCTGTGGTGTGTCGGGCTACCCAGCTGTTCTGCCTGGGTACCTCCTCTCGCTGTTGTAGCAGTCACTGCTGGCTTTGATGAAGGCGGCTACTCACGACTCCTGAATAACTTGTATCTCTTCCTGATTATGTGAATTATTGCCGCCTTGATTATTATTCCTCGGTTGTAAAACTAATAATAACTTAGAGATGAGAGTGAGGCTATCATGGAGTGTAGGTGGGGGGTGGTTGTGTAGGGGTGGTTGGTAGGTGGGTGTGTTGTGTAGGTGGGGTGGTTGTGTAGGTGGGGGGGTTGGTAGTGGGGTGGTGTGTAGGTAGGTGGTGGTTGAGTGGTGGGGGGTGGTTGTGTAGGTAGGTGGTGGTTGTGTAGGTGGGGGGGTTGTGTAGGTGGGGTGGTTGTGTAGGTAGGGGGTGTGGTGTGGTTGTGGTGTGGTTTGGTGGTGGTTGGTGTAGGTAGGTGGTGGTTGTGTAGGTGGGGGTGGTTTTGTAGGTAGGTGGTGGTTGTGTAGGTAGGTGGTGGTTGTGTAGGTGGGGGTGGTTTGTGTAGGTGTTTGTAGTGGGTGGTTGTGTAGGTAGGTGGTGGTTGTGTAGGTGTTGGTGGTGGTTGTGTAGTAGGTGGGGTGGTTGTGTAGGTGGGGGTGGTTGTGTAGGTAGGGGTGGTTGTGTAGGTGGGGGGTGGTTGTGTAGGTGGGGGGTGGTTGTGTAGGTGTGGTTGGTGGTGTGGTAGGTGGGGGGTGGTTGTGTAGGTAGGTGTGGTTTTGTAGGTTGGTTGTGTAGGTGTGGTTGTTAGGGGGGTGGTTGTAGTAGGTGGGGGGTTGGTGGTTGTGTAGTGGGGGGGTGGGGGTGGGGGTTTTGTTTGGTGGTGGTGGTTGTGTAGGTAGGTGGGTGGTTGTGTAGGTGGGGGTGGTTGTGTAGGTAGGGTGGTTTGGGTTGTGTAGGTGGGGTGGGTGGTTGTGTGGGTGGGGGGTGGTTGTGAAAGGATAGGTGGTGGTTGTGTAGGTAGGTGGTGGTTGTGTAGGTGGGGGTGGTTGTGTAGGTGGGGGGTGGTTGTGTAGGTAGGTGGTGGTTGTGTAGGTGGGGGTGGGTTGTGTTAGGTAGGGGGTGGTGTGTAGGTGGGGGTGGTTGTGTAGGTAGGTGGGGGTTGTGTAGGTGGGGGGTGGTTGTGTAGGTAGGTGGTGGTTGTGTAGGTGGGTGGTGGTTGTGAGGTAGGTGGTGGTTGTGTAGGTGGGGGTGGTTGTGTAGGTGGGCGGTTGTGTAGGTAGGGGGGGGCGGTTGTGTAGGTAGGGGGTGGTTGTGTAGGTGGGGGGGTGGTTGTGTAGGTGGGGGTGGTTGTGTAGGTAGGTGGGTTGGTTGTGTAGGTGGGGGCGGTTGTGTAGGTGGGGGGTGGTTGTGTAGTAGGTGGATGGTTGTGTAGGTGGGGGGTGGTTGTGTAGGTAGGTGGTGGTTGTGTAGGTGGGGGGTGGTTGTGTAGGTAGGGGGTGGTTGTGTAGGTAGGTGGGTGGTGGAGGGTGTCATATTGGATACTAGGCTAGCCAGGAGTGTGGTGGAGGTTGGAGTGTGACAGGAGTGTGTGGCATCACAACTGCGTAACGGTGCAGTAACCGCAGTCCGACTACCCACGGCCACCTACCAATATTTATGCACGCAGGTGAAGGGCTCTTGATCCAAGGGGTTGGAACTACCCTCCCATGGATCAAAGGTAATTAATTACCTTCCATTCCCCAGGTGCTACATTAAGTGTTCAGTTCTCTCTCATAAATATAATGGGCACACTAATACCTAGGTTGCTTTGCTCCCTATGTGTAACATCCCAAGAAGCTTCTGTATATTAGTGCTGCTCACCCACTCAGTACGTCTCCTCTAGCTGAGTGCAAAAGCGTTCAGCCTACAACTACAAGGACTTGAGTTAGATTGCTGGCTGAAGCAAGTCTCCTTATGCCTGCTACACTGTTCACAGGTTTTAGTCAACTATTGCGGGTCGCAGTCTACGAGAGGAATTTTAGTAAAATAAGATATCGCCTGGTTTTGTTGGGTTATTAACCTCCGGCCGGATTAATTAACCCTAAGCCGCTGCTAGGTGTCAGTGATGAAGTAACCGGTGTTATAATCTGCTGAAGGTACAGTAGGCCTACAGGCTCATGCTAGGCAGGCCCTACTAAGTTCTTGCCTCAATGACTACCTGGGAAATTTGTTCCACTCGTCTACAACTCAAGTGCCATATATCTTTTCTAAATTTATCCAACTGGAATCCATTTCTGCGAGTCATGTCTTCGTTGGATATTTTCATCACGTTATTTATATATATTTTTTTTATCACACTGGCCGATTCCCACCAAGGCAGGGTGGCCCGAAAAGGAAAAACTTTCACCATCATTCACTTCATCACTGTCTTGCCAGAAGGGTGCTTTACACTACAGTTTTTAAACTGCAACATTAACACCCCTCCTTCAGGTGTATTAATTCTACGTCTTTCCAGAGAGTGCAGATTCAACTGCTTTAGTCTAACTTCGTAGGAGATTTCTTATGTATAGGATTAATTTTGTCCTATATATTTTCCAGCACATTTTTTTATCCTGTAATATGGACACCAGAACTAATCAGCATAAATAAGGTCTTACGAACGATATATAAAGCTGAAGTATAGCCTTTTAGAACTTTTTATACTTATTGATATGAAATCATAACTTAGGTTAAGTGTGAACACTCTTGCACTGTTGTCTTGGCTTTAGGATACTGCTAACCAGAACTCCTAAATCGTTTTCTACTTTATTTTGACTAGGTTTTATATTATTTACATTATAAGTACCTTAATTTTCTTTCCCCTAGAACAAAACCTTCACATTTTTCCGTACTCGGTCTTCACAGGGAAAGTTCCTTGTACGTTGGATCACGATGCGGTATAAAATATCGACAAATCTGAAATAAGAGATGCATAGTATTAGGATATTTTATTTGAGAAACTTTTCGCCACTTTCTAGCTATATTACAGTAGTCATTATTAGCAAAACGTTTCCTCATAAAACTATCCTAATAATCTGCGTGTCTTATTGTATATATAGTACAAAAAAAGGTTGATAAACAAGACGCATGTGCAACACTGTTTCTTTTTTGATCAGTCTGCTAGAAGAAAAAAAAGGCCCCGTCCTTGTTCTCTATATATACTGGCTCCCTTATGTTCTTGTGTTAGTGTGACTTGTAAATGGTCTAAGTCGGATCGTGGACCGGGCCGCGGGGGCGTTGATCCCCGGAATAACCTCCAGGTAACCTCCAGGAAACGTCTTCATAAGCTTCTCTCTCATATGTGCGGGTTATTTGTGTACTGGTATCTAGACACACGAACACTGAGTCATAGTGGGTCCAGTGGAGTGATGTGGTAGTAGTAGGTGTGGTCACCTGTGGGCTGGTGGCAGTATATAATGCCCAGAAAGTAGTGGCAGTCTGCCATGTCCATAAAGTGGGCCAGAGGTTTAGCAGTCGAGTTGAATTTCTATTCTGTGCCAGAGTTGCACGGCATTGCTGTGTCATTCGAATATCTTGAGGTACATTGGCATCAAGTGACGTGCCAAAATGCAAAATCCCCTAACTGTTGGCTAATGTAGCTCTGGAATTGCTGACCAATGTTTTGCGTCCCCCATACGTTCACCTTCCCACCAAGTAGTCATTATCCAAGTTGAGAGTAGTGTATATGATATTTTTTTTTTTACAATGGATTCTCGCTCACCAGGCTGTGTAATCTTATTCCCAGGCGTTGATTAGCAATATTTCAGAGAGTTATCGCCCTCTGACCTGGTTGCTGAGCGGGCCGCAGCTCAGAGTGGCATTTGGGGAAAGGTAAAACCAGCTCCGTGTATCACAAAAGATGGTCGACACGCGAAACTCTGTTAGCCAGTAATTAGATTGAGGAACCCATTCACTCTAACGTAATCGTATTTTCTTTCATTAATCTGAGCTTAAGGTGGCTCGGCAAGCTCACAGCCAGAGCAGATTACCAGGAGGTTGCTTCTGCAAGAGATTAAGTTTTCCACACTGCTGGTAGGGTGCTACTGGCCACTCCCAGACTTTTATAGGTGCTGGTCTGAGTGCTCAAGACTCGGCATTGTGCGTGGGGTATATCTATTCCGAAATGTTTCCTCAAAATATACTAATACTGCTCATGTTTCTCACTTCTCTTCGGTACATAATTTTATATACCTCTGTCTGTCCCTATCAGACACAGAGAGACTGTCTAATAAGTCGCCAAGAAGCATGGCCAGACTATGGTGCAAGGGTAGAAGAGCCCTCAGAAGCAGTTACAGGTGTCACAGGTGTATCCTGTGTGTTTGGTAGTGCATGTATGCATGCATGCGTGCGTGCGTGCTTCAGCATTGAACCAGATATAATTGTCACTGCGTGTATTGTTACCCAAACACATGAGTGTTTGTGTTGAATAATGTTAGCGGACATTCACGTCATGGTGGACAGGTGTGGTTAGGGTTTGTCAGTCAGATCAACCAGCTGATATAAATCCCAGCTTGCGAACACTAGACATCGTTAACGGTATATCGCTTACTGCGCAGCGAACCCACAACCTTCGAACGCTACAGTGGTAAAAATCTACATAATAGTGGATGACACTGGACTATAGGAGAGCTTCATCCATTGAAGACACTGGAAAACCTCAAGTTTGATGTGATTGAAGTCTCCTAGTGCAAGTTCATTTAGGTACAGATACACTTAATACAGTTAAACAAATTATCATACGTAGTAACATGTGTGAATTACGTAGGATAACCTCCAAATAAGTCAAGAGTGACTTGTTTCCATTCGAGACCACAGTAAATGTAGTTACCCAAATTGGAGTAGGATACAAGACTCAAACCAAAGAATTGAATGGAAAAGAAACTTGAGAAATGAGAGTATAAACATACCGTGGATGTTTAAAAACTGCTACTATTACCACTAAAAAAAATGGTAAAAATGGTAGAATTGCCGACAAAATGTTCGGTAAATGAACACAGATGCAACTGATGTGACATTTTATTGTTGCAACGTTCCCTCTCCAGGAGTTTTGTCAAGCTGGTAACGTTAGGCTTGACAAAGCTCCTGAGTACACTTAGTCCCATTCAAGGCAGGCTTAGTAATTGTTGCAAACTTAATAATTGTAAAGTAAAAGGACACAAGTGCAACTAATGTGACATTTATTGTGGCAACGTTTCGCTCTCCAGGAGCTTTATCAAGCCATTACAAACAATACATGGACACAGAGGGTATATAAAGGCTCAGAGTGAGGTGAATACTAGTGAGGTACCATTTCGATGTTCACTAGTGGTAGTAGTAGTAGTAGTAGTGGTAGTGACAAAAGTAATGCAATATGGTAGAGCAATTAATTTGTACATGAGTAAAAGGATATAAAAGCTATTACTTGGGTAACATAAAAATAGGTTGGACAAATATAAACTGGAATGAGGCGGCTTGTTTCAGTGTTCACTCTCTGTGCTTTGTGTAGTATAACAGGAGAGACTATGTGATGGCAGGGTTTACTGTTTTCAGGAGGATTCTTGCTAAGACTTCGGAGATGGTGAAGCTGCCGTTGTTTTGTTTAATTGTATTTGAAACAGCGATCAGTGCTGATTCAAGGCACTTGCGTGTGCGGAAATTAGTTTCTTTTATCACTAATTGGGCGTCTCTGAATTTCATAAGATGATTGGTGGAATTTCGGTGTTGTACACAGGCGTTGTTTAAGTTGTCGTTCCTACATGCGTATATGTGTTCATTGAGGCGGGTGTCGAGGTTTCTTGCTGTTTCACCTACGTAGATCTTGTCACAGCCTCCACAGGGTATAGTGTAAACTCCTGCATTGACTGGTTCGTGGTGCTTGGGTTTTGTCCTGGTTAGATCCTTTATTGAAGTGGTAGAAGCGATGGCGACTCTGGTGTTAGCTTGTGAAAGTACTTTTGAGACGTTTAGTGCAACCTGGCTGTTGGGAAGAATTATAACTTTGTTGGGAGCGGTGTTGATGCGTGGAGAATTGATGATCTGAAGAGCTCTTTTCTTGCAGTCTTTGATGAAAAAAGAAGGAAATTGTAACTCAGTGAATGTTTGGTGAATGTAAGTACATTCCTCGTCAAGAAACTCAGGACTACAAATTCGGTATGCTCTTAGGAAAAACCGATGATGATGCCTCTTTTGGTCTTGGTATCTTGACTGGAATAGAAGTGTGTGAGATCATTTTTATTGGTGGGTTTCCGATAAACTTGAAATCTTAGGTTGTTGTCTACTTTGTGAATGAGGACGTCGAGGAAAGGTAGCTTGTCATTGGACTCTTCTTCTAGTGTAAACTGTATCGCTGGTTCAACTGCGTTGAGCCTTGCCTGAAGATCCCGTACATCCAAAAACGTTTGGAGTTATTACGAGGATATCGTCCACGTAAAGTAACCAAGTGACGCTTGAAGGGAAAGTTGGCGAAGTTGTTCGGACTCTAGGTGTTTCCATGTATAAGTGGGCTAGGACGGCACTTATTGGGACCCCCATTCCCATGCCGTAGGTTTGTTTGTAGAGCTTGTTTATTGACGGAAAAACAGTTGAAGTTAACACAGAGTTCATCAAGTCACAAAATCTCCGGGAGGTAAAGGAAGAGTTAAGGTCCTGGAATAGCTTTTAATCCTTTTACATCAGACAAAATAATTGCTCTACATAGATTGCATTTACTTTGTCACTACCACTACTACTACTACTACTACCACACAGTGAACATCGAAATGGTACCTCACTACTATTATACAACCTCACCTGAGCCTTTTATATTCCTCTGTGACCATGTATTGTTTGTAATGCTTGATAAAGCTTCCTGGATAGCGAAACGTTGCCACAATAACTGTCACATTAGTTGCCACTTGTGTTCCATTTACTTACGTATTGTCGTTAATTCTACCTACTTTATTACAACTTAATAATTGTATAATCAAGAGAAAGACCCGCTTCAGGAAGCATCTTGTCCCTGGTTTCCTGAACAAACTTTTACTTAACCAATTGACCTCAAAAATCCCTGAACAAGGCATTCAAGCACAGTTCTCGCCCTCACTTCTCTCATTCATACATCCGACACAGGCAAGGATGTAAATCCTAACAACGTATGACTTGTATTTAATAGATTCTTGGAAAACTTTCCTCATTATTAGGAATACTAAACTACGTGGACTGCCAGATCCAAAGACCAAAGTCAAGCTGACTAAAAGCGTCCATAATAAAGCTTGTTTAGGACCTGAAATACTCGGGGGGGGGGGGGGCATACAAACAATGCGTATGATAGTACTTTACATATATTATATATATTCTTCATTTATTGTACATTACTTTCATTTCCATTTTTTTTGCGTTGTGGCCATAAATAATACGCGCTGCACCGCCGCACGCACGCGAGGGTTGAGTGACTACAGCGGCCAGTGTGATCCAAAATTACTATATTACGACTACTACAACTGCTACGAAAGGAGCGATGGTAGAGGTGAGTAGAAGCAGTGTGGGTGTCGTGGTGGTTCAAGTTTATTCGCATTCCTGTTTTTTTAACGTAGACCATAACAGCAGTAATCCGGGAAAATTGTAGAGGGACTAGTTCCAAATTTACACGGAAGTGCTGGAGGCTATCGTCAGCTGAGTTTATACCTCGAAAAAAGTTAAAGGAGTGTAGAAAGTTAACAAGAGGAATTGGACATGTTCAAATTCGCCAGGTCCAGATCAAACCGCTGTGAATGATGTGTGGGACAGCGGAACCGCCGGCACTAACAGCCCAAGCCTTGCTAAGGCCGGGCTGCAAAAGTACGAAACGCAATGGCGTTCCCTGTGATTTTATTTGCTTGGACCACCTATTATTTTCAGCATTGCAAACTTCTGATGTGTTTGCCAACACGAAAGACCTAGAGCAATCATTCAACTCCATGGTTTGTTTTTGTATCTTTTATCGCTTGTTCGCTTAATTTTCATAATAGTACCGATATGTGTATATTATCTATGATAACTCAAAAAAAGTCAGTACTTAATTCAATTAGGACCATTTAGTTACTCTGTGATCATAACTAGGTTTCAGCGTAGGTGAATGGTGCTTACTAGTGTGAGGACTGTGGGGAAAATTTACAAGGACTTCCGGAATTTCAACTCTCTGAGGAATGTGAACATGTTTCATGGGTTTTTCAAAAGGGCTTAAGGGTTTACAGGGACATTAATGGGCCATAGCGGTGACTTGATATATATTATGACTACCCCTTGGTCCCTGGGTCACGACTGCCTCTGGTCCCCGGGAAACTAAAGGTGGGTCATCCAACACCAGGAGACACATCTCCTTGTTGGCATTATAAACACAAATGCATATAATGTGAATCCTTTAGATGACTTACGTTTTTCGGCCCACACAGTGGGCTTTTTTCAAGTCACAAACAGAACTGTGTGGCGAAACGTAGTCAATAAAGGATCACATTATACTGCATTTGTGTTTATATTGCCATTGTGTCGGTATTTTATACCATTTATTTACATCTCCTTGTTGTTGGGTGATAATCTAGACTGTTAACATAAGAACAAAGAAAGGAGGAACACTGCAGGAGGCCTGTTGGCCCATACTAGGCTGTCCTTTTACACATTCATCCCACAACAAAACATTTGCCCAACCCAATTTTCAATGCCACCCAAGAAATAAGCTCTGATGTGAAAGTCCCACTCAAATCCAACCCCTCCCACTCATGTACTTATGACATATGACTTAATGACCCATATAGCACCACAGTCTGGCTATCAGGTGTGTCCTGAGGGACGTTTGGGGTGGGGTGGAAAAAAAGTCCCCGATTACAAGGGTCATTACCCCTGGTGTCCGCTTCAATATCAGGTCTCCTGTGGATGGCTTCTCCAGTGCAACCATAGCTGGGTCTAAACAGACTGGCTCAAGGAATTTACTGGTTTCCTTCATGAAGACAGCCAGGATCGTTGGTAATTGACCCTTATTATAGGGGAAAGGAATATGTTGAAAGTCTTAGACACTTCACGGGTTTTTTGAAGATGAGAACACTTATTGCAGCATATGGGAATCTTTAATCAAAACGTTTCGCCACACAGTGGCTTCATCAGTCCAATACAAAGAGGAATGGCGTAAGGAGGAGGAAGAAATGAGGTAATCAGTCCCTCAGCCTGAGTCCAGTTTTGTGTTCACTCCCCCCACTGATGGACTGAACACATCGACTCCAGGCTGAGGACTGATTACTCTCATTCTCCACCTCCCCTTACGCCTTCCTCTTGGTATTGACCTGATGACCACTGTGTTGCCGAAACGTTTCCTGAATAAAGATTACCATATGCTGCATTAAGTGTCTCAATCATCACTGTCGTTTTTCAAACCGATTCATCACTCACGTTTACATTTACAGATACAGGTGTTAAAGGGAAAGCTGTTTACTGATGGGTTTTTACGTGTAGACGAGTCTGGTGGGTCATAGTCTCCACGACCCGTTCTCGCTAGGCTTCGTATATGGTCTGATGAGTCAGGCTGTTGGTGCTAGTAACACCCAGATCAAAGGTATACTTTCAGAAAACCAATTTAAAAGAATTGCTGTTACTAAGTGTGTGTGTGTGTGTGTGTGTGTGTGTGTGTGTGTGTGTGTGTATGCAAATAAGATCACAGTAAACATGTGAAATCACAATATGCAGAATAACCACTGTGAAAAAATAGAATTCCAAGCGCTTTCGTGATTTCTTACATCATTATAGTTCCTTGATGGAAATATAAACACAAATGCAGTATAATGTGATCCTTTATTGACAACGTTCACACCCACGCAGTGGGCTTTTTCAAGTCACACACGGATCTACCTGGGGTTGGAAGGTACGGGAGTATTTATAGTTCAGAACGTTGAGGTCAGGTGAAGATTGCTGCATCAGATGATCTTCCGGGTGGGGTTGTAGAGTCTTGGGGTAGCTAGCGGATATTGGACAAGTTGTGAGTAGACCCTATCTGCAGAGTTCCTATGTTCTTAATGGTGGGATAGCGATCGAAGAATTTCTGGCGAGTGGGTTCAGCTATGTTATAGAAGCCATTGTTCTGGTTTGAAATTCGTTGTTAAAGAGATAAACGATGATTCCAGTTTCTTCTGTATTGATGTTTTTGTCTTCTGTGGCTATAAGTCCTTGAGTTTTTCTGTAGTTACTTAATGTTGTGTGGAATTGCGATGTTGTAACAACAGCCATTCCCTTGTAATCGTCAGTCCCTGCATGCAATATTGGTTCTGAAATTCGTGTTTTGAGGTCTTCTGATGTTTCGCCGCCACTGTATAAAATTGTTGGCAGTCATTACAAGGATTATGTATACCCCCTGCAGAGGATGGAGGCTTGCCTTCTACTACTGGTGATGTCCTTGATGGTCCGTGGTTTGTGGAGTTAGATACTTGGAAATGATGTTTTGGCAAAGATGTGAAACATGTTTTTGGCAATGGATTGGTGGGAAGGACTATGTATATCTTCTCGGCGGTGTCTCTCTGGTGTGTTGAAGATGTTTAATGCTCGCCGGTCTGCAGTCTCTGATGAAGTGACAGGATGTGGAGTTTTGGAAAATACTTTGTTTCAATTATAGTGCATTCTTCCTCAAGGAACTCGTTGCTGAGAATTCTGAGTGCACGCAGGAGAAGCCTATAATTACACTGACACCACGTTGTTTTTGGGACGTGGTGAGAGTAGAATGAGAAGTTCGTTTTGGTTGGTGGGTTATCGAATAGACTTTAAAACGAAGTTCGTGTCACTTTGCAGAGTAGAACATCAAGACAAGGAAGAGTGTTGTCGACCTTCTTCAAGTGTGAATTGGATTGAAGCTCGACCATGGTTGAGCTGTCTTGAGAGCTTGAAACGTTGAAGCGTTTAGGAAGTTATGAGGAGAATGTCCGTCAACAGAACGGAGGCCAGGTGGACAGACTAAGGAATAATTGTGGAGAAACGTTCGGCTTCTAGATGTTCCATGTATAGTTCGCCAGGACTGTCACTGTAGTGGCCGAAACCATGGGTAGTTCCATAAGTCTGCCTGAAAAGCGGTGATTTTTCGAAAGAGAAACACCTAAAGCCAACACTATTCATACCAAGGTCGATAAATCGCTGGCAGGAATGGGAAGAATCATTGAAATGTCAAGTTTCCTGCGCCAAGAGATCGATGCTTGTTTTAGTAGGGGGGGTACTTTAGTGAATAGGGAAGTCACGACAAGGCTGGAAAGTTTCTTGTTCCTGATTTTATGTTGCGAATAGCGATTGAGAAGACACCTGAAGTTTGAGATGTGCTGGGACTGATAGTGCCCAAGAGTTTAGAGAGGTGTTTTGCGAGAATTCCTGAAGCGGTGGGGGAGCACTGCCTATTCCGAGATATGGGCCTCAGTGGGATACCAGGCCTTGGTGATTCTTGGCAGGCCTGTACATTTCGGCAGGTCTGGGGTTGCTGGGCATGGTGTGCAGAAGTCTCTTCCCGTGTTCTGAGCCCCTCAGAATGCGGCGAGTCCTTTGAAGAAAAGTTTTAGGTGAGGTTGTCCACTTGGTTAGTTGTGAGAGGTTTGTAAGTATCTGGGTCCTTAAGTAAGATTAAGCATTTTGTTCCTGTAATCGTCAGTGTTCATGATAACAACACCACCTCCTTTATCAGCGTGGTGATCCTGATGATCGGTCTTCTGCTAAACCGTTGGAGTGCATTGATGTAACGTCGAGTATGACTGGGGAGCTTGCGATGTTGAGAATGGATGCTGAGATGATGCCTTGAAGATAGCCCTTTTTGAAGCGGAGTCATTGTGTCTGAAATTTTTGGCGGTGAAGATTGAGTCTTGTTTGGTTTCGCATTCCCTGTTGCGAAATTTGAGGCCTAAGCTGAGGGCTTCAGTTTCTGTGGTTGACAGTGGAACGAGATGAAAGATTTGAATAATTTCAGGTCTTCCTAAACTTTTCCAATTACTATTATCGCAGAGTGTTTGTAGTTTCCTAGTAATCTGATCTTCTGTTGAACATTCGCTGTGGTAACTCTGCTTGCGAATGATTCGGCGGTGCGTCTGTTCATGTTGCCCCCGGATGTTGTGCCTAGAGTTTCTGGCATGGAATAGGCAGTGCTCCCCACCATCTTCTCAGGAATTCTCGTCCAAACACCTCTCCTAAACTCTTGGGCACTATCAGTCCCAGCACATCTCAACCCTCAGGTGATCTTACTCATAGCTTCGCAACATCAACATCAAGGTACAAGAAACTTTCCAGCCTTGACGTGGGACTTCCCTAATCACTAAAGTACCTACTAAACAACCATCGATCTCTTGCTACAGGAAAATATGACGATTCACATGATCTTTCCCCATTCCACCGCGATTTCATCGACCTTGTAGAACTATGTGTTGGCTTTAACAGTTTGCTCTTCGAGAATCACCTATTTCAGCAGACTTTGGACTACCCATGGTTCGCCACTCAAGTGCAGTTCCCTGGCGAACCTATACATGGAACATCTAGAAGCCGAACGGTTTCTCCACCATTATTCCTTCGCTGTCACCTGGCTCGTATGTTGACGACATTCTCCTCATAACTCCTAAACGCGCGGACCATTCGTTGCAAGCTCTCCAAACAGGCTCAACCAGTCGAGCCTTTCAATCCATTCACACTTGAAGAAGAAGTCGACAACACTCTTCTTTTCTTGATGTTCTACTCTGCAAGCTGACCACGAACTTCGTTAAAGTCTAGCGAAAAACCCACCAACCAAAACGATCTTCTCCACTTCTACTCCTCAACACGACACCAAACCAACGGGTGTAATTATAGGCTTCTCCTGCGTTGGCACTCATAATCTGCAGCAACGAGTTCCTCATGAGGAAAGAATGCACTATAATTGAACAAGTATTTTCGCAAACTCAATATCCTCCGTCAACATCATCAAGACTGCAGACGGCGAGCATCAAACATCTTCAACACACCCAGAAAGAACACTGCCGAGAAGAGATACATAGTCCTTCCCACCAACTCCATTGCCAAACATGTTTCCAACATCTTGCCAAAACATCATTCCAAGTATCACCTCCACAACCACGACCATCAAGGACATCACCATAGTAGACCAGGACAAGCCTCCATCCTCTGCAGGGGTATACATAATCCCTTGTGAACATCAAAATGGTATACAATACCGACAGTGTTTTAGGTATGACTACATATGCAACAGTTTGACATCTTTTATTCGCGCGAAACGTTCGCCTACCACAGTGGCTTCTTCAGTCTAATACAGAAATAGGCAGGAGCAGTAGAATGTGAAGACGAGTAATCAGTCCATCAACCCTTAAAGTCGTAGAATTGTGAAGGTTGTCCAGTCCCTCGCCTGGAGAAGTTCAGATAGTTCCTGACTATGGAACGAACTTCTCCAGGCCGAGGTACTGACAACCTCAAATTCTACGACTTTAAGGGTGATGGACTGATACATCGTCTTCACAACCACTGCTTCCTGCCTACTTTCCTGTATTCGACTGAAGAAGCCTACCTGTGTAAGGCGAAACGTTTAGGAATAAAGATGTCTAACTGTTGCATAGGTGTCTGTACCTAACTTAATCCCTTGTAATGATGCAACAAAATAAAACGTGGGCGAAACATCAAGATACCTCCAAACACGTAATCAGAACACCAAGTATGCAATGCAGGTCTGACGATACAAGGAATGCCTGTGTACAACTCGCAATTCACACAACCATTTAATTAACTACAGAAAACTCAAGACTTATAGCCACAGAAGACAACACTCAATACAGAAGAATCCTGGAATCATCGTTTTATTCTCTATAACCAACAATTTCAACCAGAACAATGGCTTCTATAACATAGCTGAACCACTCCCAAGAAACTTCTTCATCGCTATCCCACATAAGAACATAGAACACTGCAGAAGGTCTACTCACAACTTGTCCAATATCCCCGCCTAGCTACCCAAGACTCTACAACCCCACCCGGAAGATCATCTGATGCAGCAATCTTCACCTGACCTCAACGTTCTGAACTATAAATACTCCCGTACCTTCCAACCCCAGGTAGATCCGTGTGTGACTTGAAAAAGCCCACTGCGTGGGTGAAACGTTGTCAATAAAGGATCACATTATACTGCATTTGTGTTTATATTTCCATTGTGTCGGTATTTTATACCATTTATTTCCATAGTTCCTTGATAATGTGTGAAATCACGAAAGCGCTTGGAATTCTATTTTTTCAGTACGTGACGAGGCCTCGTGGCCATAGTCAGTAAATAAGTTTATTTAGTTACAGATGCACATAGTTGCACAAATTATCATACACAGCAACGTATAAATCACCTAGGATAACTACAGAAAAAGTGAGTTGATTTTCATTGTAGTCCTTGTAGGATTCGTGAAGATATCTTCATCGCTGTGTTGGAAGTCTCCCAGCTCAGGCTGACATATTTCACATGTACGAAACCCTTCCCGTGTGATGAAAAGTGACAAGGAGACATAGCTTTGCTTCCTTGTTACCATTGTGACGTATGGAAGAATACGGCCTTCACACACTGCGGGTGTATTCAGTGTGTAAGAAAATATTTGGATTAGGGGCCTAGACTACCGACAAGGGCGGAAGTTGAACCACTCATAATAGTCCTGTAGCTGGACTGGTTGTTACGAGCGGCTTATTCACCACCTTTCGAGTCGCAACTATACACGCTAAGATATACAAAACAACCATGGGGGGATTGAAGATAACCTCTAGACCTTTCGTGTTGCAATCAACACATCGTCAGGAGCTGCAGTGTTTTGCAGAATGGTAGGAAGTGCAGGTAGATTCATTCAAGGGAACCGACCTCTTAATGGCAGTAAACCAAAGGCCCTATAGTCTGTCATTCACACCCCCTCCCCCCGTGGGTCGTTTTTGCAGTTTCGTATGCTTGTCCGCTTTATTGCATAACCTAAGATATGACTAAGACATGCGTTCAGGAAACACTTGTCCCTGTTTCCTAACAAATCTTACCTAAGAGTATACAACCCCCCTCCCCCATGTCTTCAGAGCTGTGGTCTTACCACACGCCCGTGCACGTAAGTTATAAGGACCAGGAGCAGCAAGAATATTTATAAAAATGCGCGAAAAGGGACCACTATCAACATCCGGGGTCCCAGACTTTTCAACATCTTACCAAAGATATCAGAAACACTGCTGGAACAGTGTTGAGCCTTCAAGAGAAACTAGACAAGTATCTTCACCAGGTTGCCGAGATCAACCAGGCTGTGATGATATGTGGGGCAGCGGGCCTTCCACAGCAACAGCCTTGTTTGACCAGGCTAGCACCAGACGAGCCTGGACCGCATGGCCGGGCTCAGAGTAGAATAACTCTCGAAATTCTTCAAAGGTAAGGTATATCAAGGTATATATGATTTGATTTATTATTATTATACTTCTGTGACCGTTTAAAGATTTTTTCTGCCCCGAGGAACTGTCACTTCTCTCACATGTTTAACTAATGTATGAAAAGTTGTGTAACTTTAGTATGTACCTGTGTCCTAAAGAACTACCCTATTGACCAGACTTCGTTTGTTGAAGCCATGTTCAGTGCCCACATAGTCTTTCAAGCCTAGTCGACTGGAACTGTGTAGATTGCTTTTCTCTTGAAGACTTGCTTTATTTCGTCAATATCTCTGATATCTGCTGGTAGCAGTTTGAAAGAGTGTGTCCTCATGGTGCTCCTGCTTTTTCATTGGGTGGTATTTTTACACTTCTTTCCATATCCTCTCACTCCAGTATGTTTTTGTGGCCGTGTGTGTAGTCGGCTAATGACTCTCCCGATCCCTCCAGGTGTATACCGACATTGTAAATTAGACACATGTTCAAACACTTGGGTATCTTTGAGGAAACGTTCGCCACACAGTGGCTTCATCATTTCCATACGTAGGAGAAACCTTGAAGAACAGGACAGATGAGCACTGTGTGGCGAAACGTTACCTCAAAAAGATACCCAAGAGTTGCACATGTGTCTATTTATCTCCAACATGTCGGTTCTCTGAACCATTCATCTAGCAATACCGCATTATCCAGCGCTTCTTCGCCCAGGGAGGTATATCTAAGTAGCACAAGGCGTTTCTCATAGTTTTAACACTAAACTAGATTTATGCAAGTAAACAATAGTAACTTTAGTACTGTATATAGTTCGTAATTATTGTACCTTTTGTGTTGTAATACTCTCAATTTTTCCAAAGGCCTCAGAGTGATTATTTGAGCTAATTCCAGTAACCAAAATAATAATTATTCCTACAAATTACATGTAACCGTATTCAGGCCTAG
>NC_069453.1:28572658-28752979 GCF_026875155.1 Cherax quadricarinatus | reverse complement strand
CAAGTAAAAATATTACTGGAGACGAATTAAATTCAAAATGAGCTGTCTTTAACTCTTGCTAATAAAGAAATTAATTAATTAAAATTTTAAATCAATGTGAAAATATCAAATAAAATTATTAAATTGTTAACTGGGAAATTTTAAATATTTTCTAAGAATGCATAGACAAAACTAAAATATAATTCACAAGATATCAATAAAAGAAAATAATTCACTGCAGAACAAGTTCAAAAATAATTCACTTCAGAACAAGTGCAACAAAATAAAGTATAGAAATTATCACTGAAGTCGAGAGTAGGAGACGGGCGGTGACTGGTGACGGGGGATGAGTGGCATGGTGTCCCGCGCGGTGATGGCTGACGTCACCTACACTCACTGTTGTCGTGAAGAAATGTGCGTTCTAGGCGAACTCACATAACTGGCTTTATCTCGTTGGCACCAGCTACAATCTCTTGACCAATTATGTGAGCCAAAACAGTACTAGGACCCGGTACAAGGGTGCAAACAACCACAGGTAGATGAGTGGATGGCTGGTGGTGGTGGATGGTGGGTGTGACTCTCGCTGGGGTACTGCCGCGCACCCCGGGTGGTGGGAGAGAGAGTGGTGGGGGGGGACGCTGGGGGTCTGCCGCGCACCCCACTCACCCACGAAGATGGCTAACAACCCACTCTATGCCACAGGAATGGTAAAAAAAAAAAACCACTCTTAGCATCCAACAGGGAGCACAGCGATATAAACAATACCTCAGAGGAGCTTGGCTTACTTCTTACTGCGTGGCTTACTTCTCTCTCTCAGCTGGGTTAGAAGCTGGGTTGGCTGGCTGGCTTACCCCACGAGAATGGATGACTGGAAGACGTGTAACGATGCACAAAGCACGGAGGAGCAGTTGGATGACAGGAGACAGGCTGGATGATAGGCTGACTGGCGTTCACTTCCACAGTCTGGCTTACTGACTGGTTTAAATTTGCAAAATCCGGGTCAACCCCTCGGAGATGAAGCAATTAGCACACGAACTAAGCCAGGAAGCTTGAAACGGCTGCAACAGGCTTGCAGGCAGTAGGTAGTGAGTGAGGGTATAAGCTGCTGGCTGGAGGGTGTGAGGGGAGGGCATTCACCTTTGACCCTGCCGGCCACTCACAACAGTCTTCAAACGCCTTGAATTACCCTTAAAAACGTAAATCCACGCTCCACACCGCTGTACACCATTTATCATGTGGGAGTTCGATACGTGGATTAGGGTAGAAATACTCACGTAGGCTGTTATACGTATAATTACTGATATGTGGACAGAGCCCGCAGCCGTACCTATCTCCTTGGCTACACTCGTAAAACTGACTAGCCGTCTGGCCAGTACCCCGTAGTGGGTGTTTTGAAATAGTGTCAGCTCAGCACAATATGAAGACCGTGACTCAAGACGGTTGGTCGTTGATTCAACGGACGGTTACTGGTAACTGGTTACTACTGAGACTGGTAACTGGTTACTACTACTGAGAAATGAGGTAATCAGTCCCTCAACCTGGAGTCGATGTGTTCAGTCCATCAATCTACAAGATTGATGGACTGATGGAACAATTGATGGAACGATTGATGGAACAATGCTCTTCTCCAGACTGAGGGACTGACCACCTCAAAACTTTAAGGGTGATGGACTGATTACATCGTCTTCAAGTCTCTTCTGCTTCTGTCAACTTTTCTGTACACGACTGAAGAAGCCTACTGTGTAGGCGAAACGTTTGGAAATAAAGATACCTAACTGTTGCATGTCTTACCTAACAATCTGTCGGTATTTTATACCATTTTAATGTTCAATTCAGAACGAAAGGAACACGTGAAAGACTTGGGGATAATTATGTCAGCTGACCTTTCTCTCAAAGAACATAATAAGACAAAGGTCACGACAGCCAAGAGGATGACGGAGTGGGTATGAGAACTTTCAGACCAAGGTAAATAATGCCATTGATGACTTTCAGATCGCTAGTGCTCCCTGATTTGGAATATTGCTCATTGTTGACGGCCCCGTTCAAGGCAGGAGAAATATCAGAGCTGGAACAGATACAGAGGTCGTTTATGGCCCGCATAGAGCCAGTAATTCATTTTAACTACTGAGAATGCCTTTAAATCTTTAAGTACTCACTGGAGAGGAGGAGAGATGCATGATAATGTATATCTGGAAAGTACTCTAGGGCCTAGTCTCAAATCTGCACACAGCCATAACGTACTAGAACAAGGGTGCGGTGTCCACAGTAAGGGAACACTGTATCAACATCCGTGGCTGTAGGTTATTCAACATCAAGAGGAAACTGAATGATAAGTATCTTCACCAGGTGCCAGATCATTCAGGCTGTGATAGATATGCGAGCCACTAGCAGCAACAGCCTGTATGACTACAAGCACCAGACGAGCCTGGCCCATGGCCGGACTCCAGGAGTTAGAAAGACTCTCGAAACTCTTCAAAAGTATAGAGAGAAAGTCGGACCGAAACGTCGTCATAGGAGTGTTTCTCCTGTGTGCGGGATATTTGTGTATTGTTCCAGTCGTGGTATTGTGTCTTATTCTTCTTTAAAACACCGTTAGTTTAGTTTCTCTTGCTTTGATCTTTTTCTTTCTGCCTTTCCCTCTCTTCCCTCCCCTCTCTTCCCCCTTTTTCTTTCCGTCTTTCCCTGTTCCCCTCCTGAAACGAGCTTAGCTGTTCCTTTAAGAGGCACCTAATTTCCTCCGTCTTCTAATAACATGTTCATTTTTCCACTATAATCTACCTTGTCCATAATTACTATCACATTTCTTTTGTCTGTTTCGTAAGGTGAAGTCCAGGATCTTTAATTCATGGTATAACTTAAGTTTTTGAGGACAATTGTTTAGTTTCCATTTAATTATAGATCCTGGACTTCACCTTAAGAAACAGACAAAAGAATTGTGATAGTAATTATGGACACGGTAGATTATAGTGGAAAAATGAACATGTTAGTAGAAGACGGAGGAACTTACGTGCTTCGCGTTGTTGTGTGTGTGTGTGTGTGTGTGTGTGTGTGTGTGTGTGTGTGTGTGTGAGAGAGAGAGAATGAGAGAGAGAGAATGAGAGAGAGAGAATGAGAGAGAGAGAATGAGAGAGAGAGAATGAGAGAGAATGAGAGAGAATGAGAGAGAGAGAATGAGAGAGAGAGAATGAGAGAGAGAGAATGAGAAAAGAGAGATGAGAGAGAGAGAATGAGAGAGAATGAGAGAGAATGAGAGAGAGAGAATGAGAGAGAGAGAATGAGAGAGAGAGAATGAGAGAGAGAGAGAGAATGAGAGAGAGAGAGAGAATGAGAGAGAGAGAGAATGAGAATGAATATGTGCACATACATACAAGCAGCTACTCACGAAGGCGGAGGAGAGGAAACAGAAGGGAGGACTGTGTTTTGTATCCACAGTATATCTATCATATAGATTAGGGTAGCAGCACAGTGCTCATGAAAGCAATTTTTTTTGGCAATTAAAAAATGCAATTAAAAAATGGTGGCTGGCGTGAGCCGGGTTCAGCTTCGTACAGTGCCGGATGCCGGCTGCTTCGTACAGTGCCGGATGCCAGCTGCTTCGTACAGTGCCGGATGCCAGCTGCTTTGTACGTGCCCGGGTGCCAGCTGCTTCATTTCCATTGCCGGATGCCAGCTGGCTTCGTACAGTGCCGGATGCCCGCTGCTTCATACATTGCCGGATGTAGCTGCTTCGTACAGTGCCGGATGGCCAGCTGCTTCGTACATTTCCGGATGCTAGCTTCTTCATACAGTGCCGGATGCCAGCTGCTTCGTAAGTGCCGGATGCAGCTAAACACCCAACCGGGGTCTCCAAACGACTCATTAAAGTTGAAATACCGAGTCGTTTGCCGTATTTTGAAGTCTTTATTCCAGCCGCTCCTGTGGGGAAAGAAATGTGTTAGAAAGGAACCGTGAGATTTCTTTCAATTTGGCGCTGTCAGTGTGACATGCGGTCGTAGGAGGTTTAGGGTTGGACTGGAAGTTTGTCTCGCTTCATAAGCACCAATATGGATTTTTTCTTTAAAGTTTTGCAACAGAATTCTAAGTTAGACTAGGTTGTCCTCTGTGTATATAATATATATATATATATATATATATATATATAATATATATATATATATATATATATATATATATATTTTATATATACATATATATATAATTATTATTTTTTTTATCACCCCCGGCCGATTCCCACCAAGGCAGGGTGGCCCGAAAAAGAAAAACTTTCTCCATCATTCACTCCATCACTGCCTTGCCAGAAGGGTGCTTTACACTACAGTTTTTAAACTGCAACATTAACACCCTCCTTCGAGTGCAGGCACTGTACTTCCCATCTCCAGGACTCAAGTCCGGCCTGCCGGTTTCCCCGAACCCCTTCATAAATGTTACTTTTCTCACACTCCAACAGCACGTCAAGTATTAAAAACCATTTGTCTCCATTCACTCCCATCAAAACACGCTCACGCATGCCTGCTAGAAGTCCAAGCCCCTCGCACACAAAACCTCTTTACCCCCTCCCTCCAACCTTTCCTAGGCCGACCCCTACCCGCCTTCCTTCCACTACAGACTGATACACTCTTGAAGTTATTCTGTTTCGCTCCATTCTTCCACATGTCCGAACCCCCTCAAACAACCCTTCCTCAGCCCTCTGGACAACAGTTTTGGTAATCCCGCACCCCCCTCCTAACTTCCAAACTACGAATTCTCTGCATTATATTCACACCACACATTGCTCTCAGACATGACATCTCCACTGCCTCCAGCCTTCTCCTCGCTGCAACATTCATCCCCCATGCTTCACACCATATAAGAGCGTTGGTAAAACTAAAACTCTCATACATTCCCCTCTTTGCCTCCAAGGACAAAGTTCTTTGTCTCCACAGGACTCCTAAGTGCACCACTCAACCCCTTTTCCCCTCATCAATTCTATGATTCACCTCATCTTTCATAGACCCATCCGCTGACACGTCCACTCCCAAATATCTGAATACATTCACCTCCTCCATACTCTCTCCCCCCAAATTCTGATATCCAATCTTTCATCACCTAATCTTTTTGTTATCCTCATAACCTTACTCTTTCCTGTATTCACTTTAAATTTTTTTCTTCTTTTGCACACCCTACCAAATTCATCCACAATCTCTGCAACTTCTCTTCAGAATCTCCGAGAGCACCCTGTCATCAGCAAAGAGCAAATGTGACAACTCCCACTTTGTGTGATTCTTTATCTTTTAAACTCCACGCCTCTGCCAAGACCCCCGCATTTACTTCTCTTACAACCCCATCTATAAATATATTAAACAACCATGGTGACATCACACATCCCTGTCTAAGGCCTACTTTTACTGGGAAATAATTTCCCTCTTTCCTACATACTCTAACTTGGCCTCACTATCCTCGTAAAAACTCTTCACTGCTTTCAGTAACCTACCTCCTACACCATACACCTGCAACATCTGCCACATTTCCCCACCCTATCCACCCTGTCATACGCTTTCCAAATCCATAAATGCCACAAAGCCTCTTTAGCCTTATCTAAATATTTTTTCACTTACATGTTTCACTGTAAACACTGGTCCACACACCCCCTACCTTTCCTAAAGCCTCCTTGTTCATCTGCTATCCTATTCTCCGTCTTACTCTTAATTCTTTCAATAATAAGTCTACCATACACTTTGCCAGGTATACTCAACAGACTTATCCCCCCCTATATATATATATATATATATATATATATTATATATATATATATATATATATATAATATATATATGTCGTGCCGAATAGGCAGAACTTGCTATCTTGGCTTAAATAGCAACGTTCATCTTGCCATATAGGACAAGTGAAAATTTGTGTATGCAATAATTTCCCCAAAATCATTCTGAACCTAACGAGAAAAATATATTTCACTGTGTTTGTTTAGTATTAAATTACTGTAAACAAATTTAAAATATATATAGTTGGGTTAGGCTAAAATAAATTGCTCTTGTTATAATAAGGTTAGGTAAGTTTTCGAAGATTCATTTGGAGCAAAATAAAAAATTTTTACATTAACATTAATGAAAAAATGTATCTTTAAACGTATAAGAGAAATTTTTAGAAAGGACTTAATTTTAAATGAGTTCTTGCTAATTGACCAGTTTTACATATTCGGCACATTATTTTAATATATATATATATTATATATATATATATTATATTATATATATATATATTTATATATATATATATATATATATATATTATATATATATATATATATATTTATTAACATACTATACCACAACGGCTTAATGTATGATAAAGGCCACCAAAAAAATCTGGGGCGCGAACAGAAAACGGGAATGTACTGGGAGTGGTAGACTTAACTGTTACTGTTTCTGTTTAAGGTGCCTTCATCAGTCACTTATTTGAGTGGTTTTTACAACAGTAGACTGCTGTCAGTGACTAAGAGAATGGGGCTGTTATCAGATGTTTGGTATATTGCTGTAGGAGCCTGGGACGGCGACCTAATCTTTTCCATTTTAATTGCGCTTTCTGCAAATTTCTCATTTTTATTTTATTTTAGGTTCGGTTCGGAGAGGCTAGATTACATTGGCCTATAAAAATATTTCTAACTAAATTATAAAAATAACACGGCCATGATACTCCTGGCAAAATGGTGGGTGGCTGAATATCTACCTGGAGGATTGTTCTGGGGGTCAACGCCCCCGCGGCCATGTCCTCGACCTGACCTCCCGATGGATCAGTGCCTGGTCAACTAGGCTGTTACTGCTGGCCGCACGTAATCCAACGTACGAGCCACAACCTGGCTGAGCGGGCACTGACCTAGGTATCTAGTTCCCTCTTGAATACAGCCAGGGAGTTTGTTGGTAGTTCCCCTTGTGTATGATGGGAGGCTGTTGATTAGTCTTGGTTCCCAGTAGCTGTGTTTTCTCTTAGTGTACTCCTGGCACCCCTTCTTTTCACTTGGGGATATATTGCACCGTCTGCAGTATTTTTTCCAAAGTTTTCTGTACTTTTTTTTTCTAGATTTGCAATTTGGCCTGCCCGGCAGTATTCCAGCCTAGAGAGAACAAGCGACTTGGAGGATCATAATTGGCTTGGCATCCCTGGTTTTGAAGGTTCTCATTATTTATCCTAGCATTTTCCTCGCAAATGTAATAATGACACTTGTGATCCTTGAAGTTGAGATCTTTTGACATTAACACTTCCAAGTCCTTCACATTAATTTTTTCGCTCGATTGTGTGGTTAGAATTTGTTTTATACGTTGTTCTAGCTGTTATTTTCTAAAATTTACCAAAAGGGGGGTAAGAAATCTTTCGTGAACATACTGGAGATTTTTCAATTTCTTAAAGGGAAGAAACGGGGGCAATTTATCTTGACCAGGTGCCAGTCAAACAGGCGGGTGATGGGTAGGGCGGGGCAACAGCCCTTCCGAAAAAATATCGGGGTAAACGGCGGGCCAGCATCAGACAACCCTTTGGCCCCAAGGGGGGACTCCAAAAATTTAAGAACTTGTTCTTATCATATGGGTTTTTTGCTTACCAAGCCCTTTCGTACCCTAGACGGGAATAAAAACTTACACTTTTAAACCCTTTATTTAAGGAGAACCCAAAGAATTTTTTAAAGTTTTTTATCTTTTAAACGAATTCATTTGGGCCCCCACATTTTAAAAACACACCCCAAGGAAAAAAGGTAATCCGTTTAGGGAGAAGAACCATGATCCCCGTAGCCCATTTAAACTTTGGGGCCCACTTTTTGGCTAAAAAGTGCGTCCGCCACCCCTAAATTGTGAAAACGGGTTAAATGGGTTCACAGCTTTAAAAAGTCACGGGAAAAAAACACAAACCGAAAAAAAGGGTCAGAGCTATTTTGTTTAAATTTAGATTAATATTTTTTTCGGTAAGTTTACGAAAATTTTAAGGAATTTAGGTTTGCTCTGACTTTTTCTTGTAAACTTTATTCCCTAGATAACTCAGCCTAAAAGTTCGGGGCTGAGGGCATGGTAAATTTCGACTTTTGGTCCCGGTCCCCCCGCATTCCCACGTAGGTCGAAACCCCATTTTGGGTTTTTTTTTTTTTTTTTTAGAAAAAAATTTAAACGAGGGGATGAGGGGAAGGCTTTACTCTTTTATATTTATTTTTCCCACCACATCCCCAAACCCTGGGAGTGGTAGTCAAAAAAAGGGCAAAAGGGCCAAAAAATTTGGGCCCAGGGCGGGGGCTGCAAAATTCTGATAGTGAACAAGTTCGGGGTTTAATGAACTATTTAAGTTTTTATATCGGGTTACAGTCTTTAATCGTTTTTATATAGACTCATTTGTTTTTTATGCAGAAAAAATTAAGTCACAAATAGGTTAGTTTAAAATTGTTTTGAGTTTAAAATTGTGTTTTTTTTGTTTTATGGGGAAGGGCCCAAACCATCCAAGGGGGGGTTTTAAAACCCCGCGATAGAAAATCAAAACTCCAGACCTCGCGTTACCAAAGTTTGCTGGGTTTTTAACCCTTTTTAAAGTTTTTTTCCCTGGGGTTTTTCCCGGGGGAATCAACCCCCCCGGGGGCCCGGCCCATGACCAGGCCTCCCGGGGGATAGGGCCCATGGTCAACCAGGTTTTATGGGGCCGCCGCGGTCCAATTTACAAACCCACAGCCCGGTGTTTCGGCACTGCCCTTTTGGTATTTTGTCCGTCTCTCTTGAAGGCGCCAGGGGTTTTTTGGGGAAATTTCCCCCAAATTGCGGGATGAGAGGCTGTTAAACCGGGTTTTGGGGCCCCAGACACTTAGGGTGTTTTTTTTTAGTGTAAAAATTGGCGCCCCACTTTTTTTGGGGGGGCTTTTTGCATCCCCTTGTTCCAGTCTTTTACTTTGTATGGGGGGTTTTCTGTGTGCATATTTGGGACGTTGGTGCGTTTTTAAAACAATGACGTCGGGGAGGTTTTATGATACAAAAGTTTTTTAAATTTTGGGTGGTTGGTAAAAGGTTTTGTGTTACCAGCAGCTCGAGGGCCCATCTTTAAAAAAACCCCTCAAAATGGGCCCCCGGGTGACCTGTTCCCTCACCACCAGTGAAAATTGTCCGATTTAAGTTTTTGGATGGTTCTCCCGAAGGGCTTTTTGATCCCACAGCACCCAAATTTTTTTAAAGTTGGTTATTTGTGGTTAAATACAGGGGGTGTAAAATTTTTTGGGAAATTTAATATAAAAATATTTAAAGTTGGGCCCCTCATTTTGAAAAAAATTTGTATTGGACATTTAGTCCGGACGGACTGGAACTTTCGTCATAAGCTTCCTTCAAGTGGGTTGTTTGTGAATAGTTAAAAAACGCTTTTTTTTATATTATTCCCCAAAGTTGATGGGAAAGAAAGGGTTTACGGGAAAAAGGTTTTTGGTTCCCATCCCGGGAAAATTTTTTATAAAATGTGGTCGTGTACTTACAAATTCCCGGGCCCATTTGGTAAATAGATACTTGGTTTGTGTCCTGTATGTGTGTACTTAATTTGTTGTGCTTGAAAGCCCCCGGCCCCCCGCTCTTTACTAGCCCACTCTAGGTCCCCCCTTTTCCCTGCTCCATGAGTTTTTTTCATACCTTTTTTAAAGTTTGTTTTGGACCCTGCCTCCACTGTTTCGTTCCAGATTTCCAGTTGTCAAAAAAAAGTGGGAAACAGGGGTAGGGGGGAGAGAAAGTGGGAAGGGAGGGAGAGAGGAGGGTGGTTAGGCCCAGGAATGGGTAGGGTATTTCAGATTTCACATTTTGGGTGTAAATTAGCCTGTGTTGTTGTGGGGTGTGTTGTGTGTGTTTTTACGCCCCCACTTGGGTGGAGTTTTGAGTTTGAGGGGCGTCAGGGCCCGCGTTCGGTATGCTTTGCATTTTTGAAGCGCTCGTGAATATTTGCCCCGGGCCGCGTGTACTTTGAAATTCTTGCCCGTTTTTTCCCTTTTAATGCTGCCCAAAACCCCCTACTTTTTAAATTTTTTCTATTTTTTACCCTTTTTTCCCTAGAATACCAAATTTCCCTAGTTACCTAGTGTGTGGGGAGAGGTGAGTGTCCCCGGGAAAAAAAACCCCTCCCGCTTCTCCTTAAAAAATTTTCTCCCTGCCGGGGATACTAAGTTACTCTCAGCTTCTACCAGTGTCTGAAGAAACGTTTTTGTGTGTGTGTTGTGTGGGTGGGGTTTTGTAAAAGGTCTTGCGGTCCCCTTTTTCTTTTGTGTGTGTACGGGTTTAGACCCTTGCTTTTTTTCCCGGGTCTGCCCTCCCGGCCCATGCCCCTTACCCAATTTGCTTTTAAGTGCTAGTAAATACTAGGGGCCCCTTTTAATTCTTATAGCCTAGGCGGGAGTAACCCCTATTTTTCCTGTATCAGAGGGCTGTTTCCCTTTTTGACCCTATGAAAACCCCAAAACAGGGAATATTACGGGCTTTTGGCAGAGAAGGGGGTGGTTCCTTGCTTTGCTTCTGCCCCCTGGCTGAGAGAATGGTGTTGTTATATTTTTAAATATATATATATATAATATTTTATATATTTTATATATATATATATTTTATTATATTATATATATTTATATAAAATATATTATTTCAAATATTATTTTATATATTCACATATATTTTATATATTTTATATATATATAAAATATTTATATAAAATATATTTATATATTATTTATATATATTTTTATATTCTCACCCCCACCCCTGTGTTTTATTTTTTTGCGGGGTTAAGTTAATTTTTTTCCCTTATTTATAAGACAACCAGATAGGGCCCCAGTATACTTTTGGAGACCCAAATGATATGCCGACCTTCACTGTTTCTTTTATTTTGTTTTTATTTGCTTTTTTTTTGTTTGGGTTTTTGTTTTCGCAACCCTTTTGTGCACCCCGTTTATCCTTTAACCCAATATGTGCTACCTGTTTTCTTTATAAAAACCCAATAGTGCTTCCCCCCCGTTTTCCCCATAACCAAAATAGGGCCCCTCAGTTTACTCACTAAACCCAAAAAATGTGCTACCTGACAGTTTACTCACTAACCAAAATATGTTTCTAAACCCCACAGTTTACTCCCCTAAAACTATGTGTACCTGACATTTATCACAACCAAAATGTGCTCCCACCCGTTTACTCAAAACCAAAAATGTGTACCTCCAGTTTACTCCTTTTAAAAAATATGTGTCCCCCACAAATTTTTTCCTTTAAACCCAAATATGTGGTTAAATTCACAGTTATCATTTAACCCAAAATTGACTTTCTGACTTTGGCTTTTCTTGCCCTTGTAAGTTGACTTTTTGTAGCTCTGCTAGGGGCCCCTTTAAAAGGCTTTGGCCCCTTTCAGATTTCCCCGAAATTTCAGGCCCCTTTCCCCTCGCCATTTCCTTTGGGAAAATTCTTTTTCACTTGGGGGGTTGTTCAGAAAGACCCAGTCACTATCCCGGCTTTGGGGAAGAGCTAAAACGCCCTAAAAACCCCCTAAAATTTTGGGGGGCCTTGTTGCCCCTACTTTTGACCTGGGGTACTCACCCCAGTTGGGACTCACCCAGGGGGAGGTTGCCCGGGGGTCGAGGGCGAGCCCCCTGGCCCCCTCTTCAAGATTTTGTACTAGGTCCTCTCCCCGGCCGTGAGCTTTATCGTACCTTGCTTTAAAATATGTATGGATCCTGCCTCCACTACATCGCCCTTTCCCCAAATATTCCAAAATTACTGACATCTGTGGCTGAAGGGAAAAACTTCTAAATTGTGATTCATCTGTGTCTTTAGCTTCCAAAAGGGGGTCCCCCTTTTTACTGTGTCCAATCTCTGGAAACATCCTGTTTTTTTTCCACCTTGTCAATTCCCTCAGTTTTTTTTATGTCGTTTCATGGGCCCCCCTTTTCTCTCCTGTCCTCCCGTGTCGTCGGTTGATTTCCCCTTTAACCCCTCCTGTTTGGACTTACCCCTTGCTCTGGATAGTTTGTTGCAAAACCCTTTTAAATTTTCTAGTTTTTTTTACGTGTTGGCTAGGGTGTGGGTTCCCCCAAATTGGGGCCGCATACTCCCTTTTGGGCCTAAAATATACGGTGTACAGGGGGCCTGAAAGATTCCTTTATTTAAGGGTGGGAATGTGGGTTTTTGAGGTTTTGCTAGGCGCCCTTTTGCTTTCAGCGTTATTTGGGGTTTATGTGCGCTTCAGGAGATGTCCCGGTTTTTTTTACTAACCCCCAAAATCCTTTTTTTCCCTTTAGTGAAGGGGTTTTTAGTTCTGACCCCCCCACTGTACTCCGTTGCGGCCCCCTTTTTTGCCCCTTCCCCCAAACTTCATTGGCTTTGAAATTGGTGGGATTTGAACTCCAGGAGCCAATTGTGGACCAGTTTCTGCAGCCTGTCCCGATCCCTTTTTTTAGGTTTTGCCTGGTCTTCGGGTCGGTTTTATTTTTCATTTAAAATTTTACGTAATTTTGCAAACAGGGACACCTCGAGTTATTCCTTCCCTCATGTCGTTCACAAAAAACCCGAAACAGCCTGGTCCTAGGGGCTGACCCTGCGGGACCCCGTGGTCAAGGTGCCCCCCTCTGCCCTGCCACGTTTCCCTGACTCGCTGCTGTCTTCCCGACAAGTATTCCCCGATCCATTGTAAGGGGCCTTCCCCGTTATCCCTGCTTGGTCCTCCCGTTTTTTCACCAATCTCTTGTTTTTAAAAATGTGTCAAAAGCCTTCTTGCAAAACCAAAAAAAATGCAATCCACCCCCCCTCTCTTTTCTTTCTTACTGCTGTCACCATGTCATAGAATCCAATAGGTTTTGTGACAAAGGATTTCCCCTCCCTGAAACCTTTTTGGTGCTGTTGAGGGGGTTTTTTCCTTTTTTAGGTGTTCCACCACTCTTCTCCTGTAAATTTTTTCCCCCAAAGATTTTGCCCTTTTCTATCATGTCAGTGACCCCCTGGTCTGTAGGGTTTTAATGCTTATGTCTTCTCCTTTTTTTTAAAGATTTTGGGGCTACATTTGCTGGGCTTCCAGCCCCAAACAATCCCTGTTTCGATGAGGGAATTTAAAAATTGTTGTTAGGGGGGTTTCCTTTGCCCCCCTGTCCCTCTCTCAATACCCATGGGGAGTTTTTATTTGGCCCCCTTTCCTTTTTGGGGATCTAGCTCATTAAAAAAGCCTCTTCCTTTTTTTCCTGGTTGTGTGCAATGGGCCCCGGGATTGGTGGGGTGCCCCCCCTCTCCGTCTTTCTTGAGTTTCCCCTTTTGTTCCCCTTTTGAACACTTCTTTTTAAACTCCCTTTTTGAGTTCTTTAATTCTTCCCGGTTTAAATTTCCGGGTTTTCTCTCCCCTCCTTCCTTAGCCTGGTTACCTGGTCCTTTGGGTGTTGTTTTTTCCCCTGATGTGGGTGTACAACGGTTTTTTGGGTCGATTTGGGGTTTCGCTTTCTAAGTCCTTTTTTATATTGTCTTTGGGCCTCCCTTTATCTGTGCATATTCATTTTTTGGCCTTTTTCGACTGTTCCCCCTTTTTTCCCGGGGCCTTTTCCCTTTTATAATTTTTTTTTCCAAATTCCCCTTTTCCCCTTGGTTTTTGGCCCTTTCCCCGCCTTTTGGGGAAACCTGGGCTCCTCCTGGCTTTTTTCATAAATCCTGTTTCCCGGGTTTCAAACCTTCCCCAGCCTCCTTGCATTTTATTGCTACTTTTTCCTTTATCTCATTAAAATTTGGGTTTTCCCCGGGCCCGTTCTTGGGCCCAATGAAAAAACCTTAGGTAGTTCCTCTTCCTGTGTAGTCCCCTTTCTGTGTTTGGCTTCTTGTCCGGGGCCCTTTCCCGCTTCTCCCTCCCCTTGTAGCTCTACGGTTTCGAAGCTTACAACCCCATGGTCACTGGCCCCCAAGGGGGCTTTCCTTGTGTGTCCCTCGATATCTGCACTACTGAAGGTGGGAAAACTAAGTCCGCCCTTTCTGGTTCTTCCCCTCCTCTCTCTTGTGGGGTCCTTTCGTGTTGGAAATGAAGTTCTCCAGTACCCCCTCCATCATCTTTGCCTCCAAGTATCTTGGGCCCCCCGGGGGGTCCCAAATTCTCCCAATTATCTTTGTGGTTTTTAAAAACACCCATGTAGGAGCTTTGCCCTGCATGCATGGCTCTTCTGGGACTTAGCCAAATGTGTCAACCATCGCTTTGCTCTCGCGTATTTGCCCTTTGGGTCCCGCTGTTCTGGGGTGGGGTTTTTTACATCAAGCTATTCCCCCTTGGGACCCCCAGAGTGAAGTGTTCCCAATTGTAATCACTTTCTTTTTCCCCTATTTCTCTCTCCAGCTCATCAAAATTCCAGCGATTTTTGATCAGCAACGCCACTCCCCACCCCCCCTGTTCCCTCTGGGTTTTCCTCGGATTTGGTACCCGTTGGAAAAATGGCCCCTGTTTTACCTTTTTAATTTTTGGTTTCTGTGAGAGCTATGATGGGCCGGGGGATGTTCTTTTCTTTTTCTTGCCACCCCCCCTTTTTGTTATTCCATCAGGTTTGTGTACCCTTCCTTCAGGGTTTTCCTTTTTCCCAAAACGTGGTTTTGGGGGGGCCCGTGAGGGGGGGGAGAAACCCGGGGGGCGTACGTGGGGTTCTATAGCTTTGGGGTTGGGTGGAGGGTGTGGGTTGGGTTGTAGGGGGTGTTGGGGGGGGTGTATAGGTTGTATGGTTTGGGGAGTAGGGTTGGGGTGTGTGCTTGGCCCCTTTCTTTCTTTTCCCGCTCTGACTGACCTCTGCTGGTTTCCCCCCTTGTCTCTTTTTCCCCAGTCCTTTCGCTTTTTTGTCCTCTCCCTCAAAATGGGTGTCGTTTGATTTTGTTCTGGCTCTGTTAAGGGAAACCCCCTTTGTACTTTCCGAGTTTTTTTAATCGTGGTTTTTCTTGGAGGATCCCGTTTTGCACTGTTTCCGTCCTGAGAAACAGGGTTGATTGGTCGGTTTTCCACCCTTTGGTTTCCCCCCCTATTCTCTGGGAAAATTTTCAATTTGTCCATCTCTTCACCTTTTTTTGTTATGATTTTCTCAAACTCCTTCCCTTTTCCCCTGTGTGTGTGTGTGTTTTTTTGTGTGTGTTTGTTTGTGGTTGTGTGTGTGTGTGTGGGTCGTAGCTATGAAGGTTTATGCAAGGGCGAGGGGTCTCAAAAAAGCTCCCTCCCCAATGAATGGGGAAAAGTGTTTGTAGCTGGTTTCACCATCGTTTCCCCCTAAACTGGAAGCTTTCGTGGCTTAACCTCTGTGCCCTTTTTTTTTTTTTCCTATTATTGTTTTTTTATAAATTTTTGGCCGGCCCTTTCTCCCTTTGGAAAGTTTGGGTCGCAGGTTTGAATGCCCCTTTTTTAGTGTTTCGTAATATGACAAAGGGTTTTGCAACAAATGGGAAATGAAGGGATGGGGGTATTTTGGTTTGGGTAAAATTTTTTTAGTACAGATTAACACAAAAAAAAGTTACATAGTTTATATTTAAAAGTTAAATGGAAGAAAAAACTATTAAAAAGGTCATTGCCAATATGAAAATAAAATGCCACAATGAAAATAGGAAATAAAACCTGAGCGCTTCTCATGTGCTCAGGTTTCGTTACCTGTTTTCACTGGTATTTTTTCACATAGTAGCGTGTGTAAATTACCTAGTATAACCCCCCCCCCTCCACCCAAAAAAAGTCAGGCAAAGTGACTTATTTCCATTGGGGTCCTTAGAAGGTAAGATGCAGGCGCTGCTAGGTATGTAAGTATGTACTGCCTGCCTACCTACTTACATAGTAGTTAGGCAAGGTGTTAGGGGCGATGGTGTTTGGAATAACTGACGGATATAACTCATTGCCTGAAGGTTAAAAAAAAAAAGTACCGTTCATTCCCACATAGTTTGTTGGCAGAGGCATGCAGGTAATGGTACTGTAGGGGTGGGTAGTGGTGGATGTGGTGGATGTGGTGTGGGTAGGGTGGGTATGCTGCACCTGTGGTGTGTCGGGCTACCCAGCTGTTCTGCCTGGGTACCTCCTCTCGCTGTTGTAGCAGTCACTGCTGGCTTTGATGAAGGCGGCTACTCACGACTCCTGAATAACTTGTATCTCTTCCTGATTATGTGAATTATTGCCGCCTTGATTATTATTCCTCGGTTGTAAAACTAATAATAACTTAGAGATGAGAGTGAGGCTATCATGGAGTGTAGGTGGGGGGTGGTTGTGTAGGGGGTGGTGGTTGTGTAGGTGGGGGTGGTTGTGTAGGTGGGGGGTGGTTGTGTAGGTGGGGGTGGTTGAGTAGGTGGGGGGTGGTTGTGTAGGTAGGTGGTGGTTGTGTAGGTGGGGGGTGGTTGTGTAGGTAGGTGGTGGTTGTGTAGGTGGGGGGTGGTTGTGTAGGTGGGGGGTGGTTTGTGTAGGTAGGTGGTGGTGTGTAGGTAGGTGGTGGTTGTGTAGGTAGGTGGTGGTTGTGTAGGTGGGGGGTGGTTGTGTAGGTAGGTGGTGGGTTGTGTAGGTAGGTGGTGGTTTGGTTGTGTAGGTAGGTGGTGGTTGTGTAGGTGGGGGGTGGTTGTGTAGGTTGGTGGTGGTTGTGTAGGTTGGGGGTGGTGTGTAGGTAGGTGGTGGTTGTGTAGGTAGGTAGGTGTTGTTGTGAGGTGGGGGTGGTTGTGTAGGTAGGTGGTTGTGTAGGTGGGGGGTGGTTGTGTAGGTATGGTGTGTTGTTGTAGGTGGGGGTGGTTGTGTAGGTAGGTGGTGGTTGTGTAGGTGGGGGGTGGTTGTGTAGGTAGGTGGGGGGTGGGGGTGTAGGTAGGTGGTGGTTGTGTAGGTGGGTGGTGGTTGTGTAGGTAGGTGGTGGTTGTATAGGTGGGGGTGGTTGTGTAGGTAGGTGGTGTTGTGTAGGTGGGGGTGGTTGTGTAGGTAGGTGGTGTTGTGTAGGTGGGGGTGGTTGTGTAGGTAGGTGGTGGTTGTGTAGGTGGTGGTGGTTGTGTAGGTAGGTGGTGGTGTAGGTGGGGGTTGGTTGTGTGAGGTAGGTGGTGGTTGTGTAGGTAGGTGGTGGTTGTTGTAGGTGGGGGGTGGTTGTGTAGGTGGGGGTGGTTGTGTAGGTAGGTGGTGGTTGTGTAGGTGGGGGGTGGTTGTGTAGGTAGGTGGTGGTTGTGTAGGTGGGGGTGGTTGTGTAGGTGGGGGGTTGGTTGTGTAGGTGGGGGGTGGTTGTGTAGGTAGGTGGTGGTTGTGTAGGTGGGGGGTGGTTGTGTAGGTAGGTGGTGGTTGTGTAGGTAGGTGGTGGTTGTGTAGGTGGGGGGTGGTTGTGTAGGTAGGTGGTGGTTGTGTAGGTGGGGGTGGTTGTGTAGGTTAGGTGGTGTAGGTGGTGGGTGGGGGTGTAGGTAGGTGGTGGTTGTGTAGGTGGGTGGTGGTTGTGTAGGTAGGTGGTGGTTGTATAGGTGGGGGGTGGTTGTGTAGGTAGGTGGTGGTTGTGTAGGTGGGGGTGGTGTAGGTAGGTGGTGGTTGTGTAGGTGGTTAGGTGGTTGTGTTAGGTAGGTGGTGGTTGTGTAGGTGGGTGGTGGTTGTGTAGGTAGGTGGTGTAGGTGGGGGTGGTTGTGTAGGTAGGTGGTGGTTGTGTAGGTAGGTGGTGTTGTGTAGGTGGGAGGTGGTTTGTGTAGGTAGTGTGGTGGTTGTGTAGGTGGGGGGTGGTTGTGTAGGTAGGTGGTGGTTGTGTAGGTGGGGGGTGGTTGTGTAGGTAGGTGGTGGTTGTGTAGGTGGGGGTGGTTGTGTAGGTAAGTGATGGTTGTGTAGGTGGGGGGTGGTTGTGTAGGTGGGGGGTTTGTAGGTAGTTGGTGGTTGTGTGGTGGGGGGTGGTTGAGTGTAGGTGGTGGTTGTGTAGGTGGGGGGTGGTTGTGTAGGTGGGTTTGGTGGTTGTGTAGGTGGGGGGTGGTTGTGTAGGTAGTGGTGGTAGTGTAGGTGGGGGGTGGTTGTGTAGGTAGGTGGTGGTTGTGTAGGTAGGTGGTGGTTGTGTAGGTGGGGGTGGTTGTGTAGGTAGGTGGTGGTTGTGTAGGTAGGTGGTGGTTTTGTAGGTGGGAGGTGGTTGTGTAGGTAGGTGGTGGTTGTGTAGGTGGGGGGTGGTTGTGTAGGTAGGTGGTGGTTGTGTAGGTGGGGGGGTTGTGTAGGTAGGTGGTGGTTGTGTAGGTGGGGGGTGGTTGTTGTAGGTGGGTGGTGGTTGTGTAGGTAGGTGGTGGTTGTGTAGGTAGGTGGTGGTTGTGTAGGTGGGGGTGGTTGTGTAGGTAGGTGGTGGTTGTGTAGGTGGGGGGTGGTTTGTGTAGGTAGGTGGTGGTTGTGTAGGTTGGTGGTTGTGTAGGTTGGTGGTTGTGTAGGTAGGTGGTGGTTGTGTAGGTAGGTGGTGGTTGTGTTAGGTAGGTGGGTGGTTGTGTAGGTAGGTGGGTGGTTGTGTAGGTAGGTGGGTGGTTGTGTAGGTGGGGGGTGGTTGTGTAGGTGGGGGTTGTGTAGGTGGGGTGGTTGTGTAGGTGGGGGGTGGTTGTGTAGGTAGGTGGTGTTGTGTAGGTGGGGGTGGTTGGTGTAGTGTAGGGGGGGTGGTTGTGTAGGTGGGGGGTGGTTGTGTAGGTAGGTGGTTTGTGTAGGTAGGTGTTTGTTGTGTAGGTGGGTGGTTGTGTAGGTAGGTGGTGGTTGTGTAGGTGGGGGTGGTTGTGTAGGTGGGGGGTGGTTGTGTTGGTAGGTGGTGGTTGTTAGAGTGGGGTTTGTTGTAGTTAGGTTGGTTGTGGTTGTTAGGTGGGGGGTGGGTGTAGGAGGTGTGGTTTTAGGTTTGGTTTGTTGTGTTAGGTGGGGTTTTGTTGTAGTGGGGGTTGGGTTGTTGTAGTGGTGGTGGTTGTGTAGGTTAGGTGGTTGGTTTGTGGAGGTGCGGTTGTTTTTTTAGGTAGGTGGAGGTGTTTAGGTGGGGGGTGGTTTGTAGGTTGGGGGTGTGTAGGTAGGTGGGGTTTGTGTAGGTGGGGGGGGTTGTGTGGGGTTTTGGGGGTTTTGTGTAGGTAAAGGTAAGGTGGTGTAGGTTGGGGTGGGGTTTGTAGGTATTGTGGTGGTTTTGTAGGTGGTGGTGTTAATTGTTTTTTATGGTGTGGGGTTAAATTTGTTATAGGTAGCGAGTGTTGGAGGTTTATGTGGTAGGGTTGTGGATCACTCCTAAGGCTAACCGCGATGACTTCCCACCACCTCCCAAATATTTATGCACCGGTAAGGGTCTTTTGAATCAAGGTTGGAATTTCCCCTCCCATGGATCAAAGGTAATTAATTACCTTCTTTTCCCCAGGGGGTTTTCATTAAGGTTCGGGTTCTCTTAAAATAATGGGCACACTAATACCAGGTTGCTTGCTCCCTATGTGTAACCCCATCCCAAGAGCTTTTTGTTATTGGTCTGTCAACCCACTAAAGTACGTCCTCCCCTAGCGAGTGAAAAAAAGCGTTAGCCTACAACACAAGGAAAATAAAAAACCGGAGGTTAGATTCTGGTGAGCAAGCCCTCCTTATTGCCTCTACACTGTTCACAGGTTTTAGTCAACTATTGCGGGGCCAGTCTACGAGAGGAATTTTGAAAAATATAAGATATCGCCTGGTTTTGTTGGGTTTTTAAAAACTCCGCCGGAATTAATTAACCCCAAGCCGCTGTTTAGGTTCCGTGATAAAGTAACCGGTGTTATAATCTGCTGAAGGTAACAGTAGGCCACAGGCTCATGCTAGGCAGGCCCTACTAAGTTCTTTCCTCAATGGGCTACCTGGGAAATTTGTTCCACTCGTCTACAATCAAGTGCCATATATCTTTTCTAAATTTATCCAACTGGAATCCCTTTCTGCGAGTCATGTCTTCGTTGGATAATTTTCATCACGTTATTTATATATATTTTTTTTTATCACACTGGCCGATTTCCCCCAAGGCAGGGTGGCCCGAAAAGGAAAAACTTTCACCATCATTCACTCCACCCTGTCTTGCCAGAAGGGTGCTTTACACTACAGTTTTTAAACTGCAACATTAACACCCCTCCTTCAGGTGTATTAATTCTACGTCTTTCCAGAGGGGTGGGAGATTCAACTGCTTTAGTCTAAGTTCGTAGGAGATTTCTTTATAAGATTTAAATTTTTTCCCATATATTTTTCAAGCACATTTTTTTTATCCTGTAATATGGACACCAGAAACTAATCAGCATAAATAAGGTCTTACGAACGATATATAAAGCTGAAGTAGAGCCTTTTAGAGCTTTTTATAAATTATTTGATATGAAATCTTTAACTTAGGTTAAGTGTGAACACTCTTGCACTGTTGTCTTGGCTTTAGGATATGCTAACCAGAACTCCTTTAAAACGTTTTCTACTTTATTTTGACTAGGTTTTATATTATTTACATTATAAGTACCTTAATTTTCTTTCCCCTAGAAAAAAAACCTTCACATTTTTCCGTACTCGGTCTTCACAGGGAAAGTTCCTTGTACGTTGGATCACGATGCGGTATAAAATATCGACAAATCTGAAATAAGAGACTTGCATAGTATTAAGATATTTTATTTGAGAAACTTTTCGCCACTTTCTAGCTATATTACAGTAGTCATTATTAGCAAAACGTTTCCTCATAAAACTATCCTAATAATCTGCGTGTCTTATTGTATATATAGTACAAAAAAAAGGTTGATAAACAAGACGCATGTGCAACACTGTGTGTTTCTGTTTTGATCAGTCTGCTAGAAGAAAAAAAAGGCCCCGTCCTTGTTCTCTATATATACTGGCTCCCTTATGTTCTTGTGTTAGTGTGACTTGTAAATGGTCTAAGTCGGATCGAAACGTCTTCATAAGCTTCTCTCTCATATGTGCGGGTTATTAGCACACCTTTGGCTAATCTTTTCAACATATCACTACAAACTGGCATGGTGCCAGATAAGCGGGAAATGGCAAATTGATACCTTTTTTCAAAACAGGGACAGGTCCTTAGCTTCGAACTATAGCCCAATAAGCCAAACCCTCCATAGTGGGAAAATTTATGGAATCAATAATTGCCGAGGCAGTTCGTAGCCACCTTGAAAAGCATAATTAATCAACGAATCTCAGCATGGTTTTACAAAGGGCTTTCCCTGCCTTACGAATTTATTAACTTTTTTCACTAAGGTATTTGAGGAGGTAGATCTGGTAATGAATATGATATTGTGTATATGGACTTCAGAAAGGCTTTTGACAGGGTCCCACATCAGAGACTATTGAGGAAAATTAAAGCACATGGAATAGGAGGAGAAATTTTTTTCCTGGATAGTGGCATGGTTGACAAATAGGCAGCAGAGAGTTTGCATAAATGGGGAGAAATCAGAGTGGGGAAGGTCACGAGCGGTGTTCCACAGGGGTCAGTGTTGGGCCCCTGCTGTTCACAATCTACTTAAACGACATAGATGAGGGCATAAAGGGGCGACATCGGCAAGTTTGCCGATGACACCAAAATAGGCCGTCGAATTCATTCTGACGAGGACATTCGAGCACTCCAGGAAGATTTGAATACACTGATGCGTGGTCGGAAGAAAGTGGCAGATGCAGTTTAATATAGACAAATGCAAAGTTCTAAATGTTGGACAGGACAATAACCATGCCACATATAAAATAATAATGTAGATCTTAATATTACGGATTGCGAAAAAGATTTAGGAGTTTGGTTAGCGTAATCTGAAACCAAGACAACAGTGCATAAGTGTTCGCAATAAAGCTAATAGAATCCTTGGCTTCATATCAAGAAGCATAAATAATAGGAGTCCTCAGGTTGTTCTTCAAACTCTATACATCCTTGGTTAGGCCTCATTTAGATTATGCTGCACAGTTTTGGTCACCGTATTACAGAATGGATATAAATTCTCTGGAAAATGTACAAAGGAGGATGACAAAGTTGATCCCATGTATCAGAAACCTTCCCTATGAGGATAGACTAAGGGCCCTGAAACTGCACTCTCTAGAAAGACGTAGAGATTAGGGGGGATATGATTGAGGTGTATAAATGGAAGACAGGAATAAATAAAGGGGATGTAAATAGTGTGCTGAAAATATCTAGCCTAGACAGGACTCGCAGCAATGGTTTTAAGTTGGAAAAATTCAGATTCAGGAAGGATATAGGAAAGTACTGGTTTGGTAATAGAGTTGTGGATGAGTGGAACAAACTCCCAAGTACCGTTATAGAGGCCAGAACGTTGTGTAGCTTTAAAAATAGGTTGGATAAATACATGAGTAGATGTGGGTGGGTGTGAGTTAGACCTGATAGCTTGTGCTACCAGGTCGGTTGCCGTGTTCCTCCCTTAAGTCAATGTGACCTGACCTGACTAGGTTGGGTGCATTGGCTTAAGCCGGTAGGAGACTTGGACCTGCCTCGCATGGGCCAGTAGGCCTTCTGCAGTGTTCCTTCGTTCTTATGTTCTTATGTATCTAGACACACGAACACTGAGTCATAGTGGGTCCAGTGGAGTGATGTGGTAGTAGTAGGTGTGGTCACCTGTGGGCTGGTGGCAGTATATAATGCCCAGAAAGTAGTGGCAGTATGTCATGTCCATAAAGTGGGCCAGAGGTTTAGCAGTCGAGTTGAATTTCTATTCTGTGCCAGAGTTGCACGGCATTGCTGTGTCATTCGAATATCTTGAGGTACATTGGCATCAAGTGACGTGCCAAAATGCAAAATCCCCTAACTGTTGGCTAATGTAGCTCTGGAATTGCTGACCAATGTTTTGCGTCCCCCATACGTTCACCTTCCCACCAAGTAGTCATTATCCAAGTTGAGAGTAGTGTATATGAGTTTTTTTTTTTACAATGGATTCTCGCTCACCAGGCTGTGTAATCTTATTCCCAGGCGTTGATTAGCAATATTTCA
The DNA here is from genome assembly GCF_026875155.1 of Cherax quadricarinatus. Classification (NCBI taxonomy): domain Eukaryota; kingdom Metazoa; phylum Arthropoda; class Malacostraca; order Decapoda; family Parastacidae; genus Cherax; species Cherax quadricarinatus. The sequence goes on along the minus strand of NC_069453.1, from coordinate 28,730,145 downwards.
GAGAGTTATCGCCCTCTGACCTGGTTGCTGAGCGGGCCGCAGCTCAGAGTGGCATTTGGGGAAAGGTAAAACCAGCTCCGTGTATCACAAAAGATGGTCGACACGCGAAACTCTGTTAGCCAGTAATTAGATTGAGGAACCCATTCACTCTAACGTAATCGTATTTTCTTTCATTAATCTGAGTTTAAAGGTGGCTCGGCAAGCTCACAGCCAGAGCAGATTACCAGGAGGTTGCTTCTGCAAGAGATTAAGTTTTCCACACTGCTGGTAGGGTGCTACTGGCCACTCCCAAAACTTTTATATGTGTGGTCTGAGTGCTCAAGACTCGCATTGTGCGTGGGGTATATCTATTCCGAAATGTTTCCTCAAAATATACTAATACTGCTCATGTTGTTTCTCACTTCTCTTCGGTACATAATTTTATATACCTCTGTCTGTCCCTATCAGACACAGAGAGACTGTAATAAGTCGCCAAGAAGCATGGCCAGACTATGGTGCAAGGGTAGAAGAGCCCTCAGAAGCAGTTACAGGTGTCACAGGTGTATCCTGTGTGTTTGGTAGTGCATGTATGCATGCATGCATGCGTGCGTGCGTGCTTCAGCATTGAACCAGATATAATTGTCACTGCGTGTATTGTTACCCAAACACATGAGTGTTTGTGTTGAATAATGTTAGCGGACATTCACGTCATGGTGGACAGGTGTGGTTAGGGTTTGTCAGTCAGATCAACCAGCTGATATAAATCCCAGCTTGCGAACACTAGACATCGTTAACGGTATATCGCTTACTGCGCAGCGAACCCACAACCTTCGAACGCTACAGTGGTAAAAATCTACATAATAGTGGATGACACTGGACTATAGGAGAGCTTCATCCATTGAAGACACTGGAAAACCTCAAGTTTGATGTGATTGAAGTCTCCTAGTGCAAGTTCATTTAGGTACAGATACACTTAATACAGTTAAATTATCATACGTAGTAACATGTGTGAATTACGTAGGATAACCTCCAAATAAGTCAAGAGTGACTTGTTTCCATTCGAGACCACAGTAAATGTAGTTACCCAAATTGGAGTAGGATAAACCATACCCCCGGCCGGGATTGAACCCGCGGTCATAGTCTCAAAACTCCAGCCCGTCGCGTTAGCCACTAGACCAGTGGCTAACGCGACGGGCTGGAGTTTTGAGACTCTATGACCGCGGGTTCAATCCCGGCCGGGGGTATGGTTTATTTGCAATCGTGTCATTACGATTTCTTGAGTCATGTTGACGGCAGTGAAGGGACTTGAGCTAGAGTTCGTCACGGCCACGCTAGCTGGAGATTCGTCTGTAAAAACTTGCATTTGTGGTCACAGAGGTGCCTGTGCTAACTTTCCTATGGTGTAGAAATATACCTAGTTGGATGAATCTTATTGTGGCTAGCTGGTCTAGTGGCTAACGCGACGGACTGGAGTTTTGAGACTCTATGACCGCGGGTTCAATCCCGGCCGGGGGTATGGTTTATTTGCAATCGTGTCATTACGATTTCTTGAGTCATGGAGTAGGATACAAGACTCAAACCAAAGAATTGAATGGAAAAGAAACTTGAGAAATGAGAGTATAAACATACCGTGGATGTTTAAAAACTGCTACTATTACCACTAAAAAAAATGGTAAAAATGGTAGAATTGCCGACAAAATGTTCGGTAAATGAACACAGATGCAACTGATGTGACATTTTATTGTGGCAATGTTCCCTCTCCAGGAGTTTTGTCAAGCTGGTAACGTTAGGCTTGACAAAGCTCCTGAGTACACTTAGTCCCATTCAAGGCAGGCTTAGTAATTGTTGCAAACTTAATAATTGAATAATCAGAGAAAGACCCGCTTCAGGAAGCACTTGTCCTGGTTCCTGACAAACTTTACTTAACCAATTGACCTCAAAAATCCCTGAACAAGCATTTCAAGGCACAGTTCTCGCCCTCACTTCTCTCTCTCATTCTTACATCCGACACAGACAAGGATGTAAATCATAACAACGTATGACTTGTATTTAATAGATTCTTGGAAACTTTCTCATTATTAGGAATACTACCAACGTGGGACTGCCAGATCCAAACGCCAAAAGTCTAGCTGACTAAAGCGTCCATAATAAAGCCTTGTTAGGACCTGAAATACTCGGGGGGGGGGGCATACAAACAAGTGCGTATGATAGTACTTTACATATATTACATATATTTCTTTTATTGTTCATTACTTTCATCCATTTTTTTGCGTTGTGGCCATAAATAATACGCGCGCACACGCACGCACGCACGCACACGCACGCACGCCAGGGTTGAGTGACCTACGCGGCCAGTGTGATCCAAAATTACTATTATTACGACTACTACAACTGCTACAAAAGTAGCGATGGTAGAGTGAGTAGAAGCAGTGTGGGTGTCGTGTGTTCAAGTTTATTCGCATTCTGTTTTTTTACGTAGTCCAGTAACGGCAGTAATCCGGGAAAATTGTAGAGGGACTAGTTCCAAATTTACACTACGAGTGCTGGAGGCTCGTCAGCTGGTATTTTATACCTCGAAAAAAAGGAGTGTAGAAGTTTTCAAGAGGAAATTGGACATGTTCATTCGCCAGGTTCCAGATCAACCAGGCTGTGATGGATGTGTGGGACAGCGGACCGCCGGCACTAACAGCCAAGCCTTGCTAAGGGCCGGGCTGCAAAAGTACGGAAACGCAATGGCGTTCCCTGTGATTTTATTTGCTTGGACCACCTATTTTCAGCATTGCAAGCTTCTGATGCGTTTGCAACACGAAAGACCTAGAGCTATCATTCAACTCCATGGTTGTTTTGTATCTTTTATCGCTTGTTCGCGATATTTTCATAATAGTACCATATGTGTATATTATCTATGATAACCCAAAAAAAGTCAGTGACTTAATTCCATTAGGATCCATTTAGTTAGCTCTGTGACTCATAACTAGGTTCAGCTTAGGTGAATGGTGCTTACTAGTGTTGAGGACTGTGGGAAAATTTACAACACTTCCGGAATTTCAACCTCTGAGGAATGTTGAACATGTTTCATGGGGTGTTTAAATGGCTTTAGGGTTATCAAGGGACATTAATGGGCCATAGCGGTGACGTTGATATATATTATGACTACCCCTTGGTCCCTGGGTCACTCACTGCCTCTGGTCCCGGGAACTAAAGGGTGGTCATCCAACAACCAGGAGACCACATCTCCTTGTTGTTGGGTGATAATCTAGACTGTTAACATAAGAACATAAGAAATGAGGAACACTGCAGGAGGCCTGTTGGCCCATACTAGGCAGGTCCTTTACAATTCATCCCACTAACAAAACATTTGCCCAACCCAATTTTTAATGCCACCCAAGAAATAAGCTCTGATGTGAAAGTCCCACTCAAATCCAACCCCTCCCACTCATGTACTTATGACATATGACTTATGACATAAGCACCACAGTCTGGCTATTCAGGTGGTGAACATTAAAATGGTATAAAATACCGACAGGTTGTTAGGTAAGACACATATGCAACAGTTAGGTATCTTTATTTCGAAACGTTTCGCCTACACAGTAGGCTTCTTCAGTCGAGTACAGAAAAGTTGATAGAAGCAGAAGATACTTGAAGACGATGTATCGATGTAGGCGAAACGTTTCGAAATAAAGATACCTAACTGTTGCATATGTGTCTTACCTATTCAGGTGGTGTCTGGAGGTACGTGAAGTCGATTACAAGGGTCAGTCCCTGGTGGCCGCTTCAAGATCAGGTCTTCCTGTGGATGGCTTCTCCATGTGCACCATAGCTGGGCTAAACAGGAACTGGCTCAAGGAATTTATCTGGTTCCTTCATGAAGACAGCCAGGGATCTGTTGGTAATTCCCCTTATTATAGGAAAGGAATATGTTGAAAGTCTTGGACACTTCACGGTTTATATTTTACAGATACTGGTGTTAAAGGGAAAGCTGTTTACTGATGGGTTTTTACGTGTAGACGAGTCTGGGGTCATAGTCTCCACGACCCGTTCTCGCTAGGCTTCGTATATGGTCTGATGAGTCAGGCTGTTGGTGCTAGTAACACCCAGATCAAAGGTATACTTTCAGAAAACCAATTTAAAAGAATTGCTATTACTAAGTGTGTGTGTGTGTGTGTGTGTGTGTGTGTGTATGCAAATAAGATCACAGTAAACATGTGAAATCACAATATGCAGAATAACCACTGTGAAAAAATAGTAGAATTCCAAGCGCTTTCGTGATTTCTTACATCATTATAGTTCCTTGATAATGTGTGAAATCACGAAAGCGCTTGGAATTCTATTTTTTCAGTACGTGACCAGGCCTCGTGGCCATAGTCAGTAAATAAGTTTATTTAGTTACAGATGCACATAGTTGCACAAATTATCATACACAGCAACGTGTAAATCACCTAGGATAACTACAGAAAAAGTGAGTTGATTTTCATTGTAGTCCTTGTAGGATTCGTGAAGATATCTTCATCGCTGTGTTGGAAGTCTCCCAGCTCAGGCTGACATATTTCACATGTACGAAACCCTTCCCGTGTGATGAAATGTGACAAGGAGACATAGCTTGCTCTTGTTACCATTGTGACGTATGAAGAATACGGCTTCACACACTGCGGGTGTATTCAGTTGTGTAAGAAAATGTGGATGAGGGGCCTAGACTACCGACAAGGGCGAAGTTGACCACTCATAATAGTCCTGTAGCTGGACTGGTTGGTTTACGAGCGTGCTTATTCACACGCTTTCGAGTCGCAACTATACACGCTAAGATATACAAAACAACCATTGGGGAAGTTGAATGATAACTCTAGACCTTTCGTGTTGCAATCAACACATCGTCAGGAGCTTGCAGTGTTGCAGAAATGGGTAGGAAGTCCAGGTAGATTCATTCAAGGGAACGACTCTTAATGGCAGTACGAAAGGCCTATAGCTGTCATTCACCCCCCTCCCCCGTGGTCGTTTTGCATATTCTATCGCTTGTCCGCTATTATTGCATAACCCTAAGATATGACTAAGACCTGCGTCAGGAAACACTTGTCCTGTTTCCTAACAAATCTTACCTAAGATATACAACCCCCTCCCCCATGTCTTCAGAGCTGTGGTCTTACCACACGCCCGTGCACGTAAGTTATAAGGACAGGAGCAGCAAGAATAATTATAATAATGCCGATAAGGGAACACTATCAACATCCGGGGTCCCAGACTTTTCAACATCTTACCAGAAGATATCAGAAACACTGCTGGAACAAGTGTTGAAGCCTTCAAGAGGAAACTAGACAAGTATCTTCACCAGGTGCCAGATCAACCAGGCTGTGATGGATATGTGGGGCAGCGGGCCTCCAGCAGCAACAGCCTGGTTGACCAGGCGAGCACCAGACGAGCCTGGCCCATGGCCGGGCTCAGAGTAGATATACTCTCGAAATTCTTCAAAGGTAAGGTATATCAAAGGTATAATGATTTGATTTATTATTAGTTGATAATTCTGTGACCGCTTTAAAGGATTTTTCTGCCCCGATGGAACTGTCACTTCTCTCACATGTTACTATGTATGAAAAGTTGTGTAACTATGTATGTACCTGTGCCTAAAGAACTTACCCTATTGACCAGACTTCGTTGTTGATGCATGTTCAGTGGCCCACATAGTCTTCACAGCCTAGTCGATCTGGCACTTGGTAGATTAGCTTTTCTCTTGAAGACTTGCATTTATTTCGTCAATATCTCTGATATCTGCTGGTAGCAGTTTGAAGAGTGTGTCCTCATGGTGCTCCTGCTTTTCATTGGGTGTATTTTACACTTCTTCCCATCTCTCTCACTCCAGTATGTTGTTGTGGCCGTGTGTGTATTCGGCTAATGACTCTCCCGTATCCTCCAGGTGTATACCGACATTGATAAATTAGACACATGTGCAACTCTTGGGTATCTTTGAGGAAACGTTTCGCCACACAGTGGCTTCATCAGTCCATACGTAGGAGAAACTTGAAGAACAGGACTGATGAAGCCACTGTGTGGCGAAACGTTTCCTCAATAAAGATACCCAAGAGTTGCACATGTCCTAATTTATCAACATGTCGGTTCTCTGAACCATTCATCTACAATACCGACATTATCCAGCGCTTCTTCGCCCCGGGAGAGTATATTCTAAGTAGCACAAGGCGTTCTCAGTAGTTTAAACACTTAACTAGATTTATGCAGTAATAACAATAGTAAACTTGTAGTACTGTATTAGTATGTTCGTAATTATTGTTACCTTGTGGTGTAATACTCTCAATTTTTCAAAGGCCTCAGAGGTGATATTTGAGCTAATTCCATAACCATAATAATAATTATTCCTTCAAATACATGTAGACCGTATACAGGCCTAGCTGACATTAGTAGAAAGCCCCTAGATATGCAAGTCCTTTCTGGCAAATTATGTCAGTTTTGTCCTCAGGATGCGACCCACGCCAGTCTACTAACACTCAGGTACCTATTTTACTGCGAGGTGAACAGTGACAGCAGTGTCTTAAGGAAACATCCTAATGCTTCCACCCGTACTAGGAATCTAACCACGGGCCTCAGCGTGTGAGGTGAGCGCGCTAGGATTCCATCGTTTAGTTTAACATTACTTGAAGATGGTATCCTGGATGGTAGTTCCCGAGAAGCAGGTAATAAGTACCTTCATGAAGGTACTTAAGTCGTCTCGGATTTCACGTGATTGGTTGTGACACTTTTATCAACAACTTTAGTTGTTCCATGTCTTCAAGGGGAAACTTGACCAGTTCCCCGGAAGTTTCTGATTAGCCAGACTGTGGTTCTTACGTCGGGCTGTGTGAGCCATGAGGCGGGGGGGGGGGGTTGTCGTTGTAGTAGTAGTCCGTTCCCCCCCTCCCCTCTGTTATATATACTGGTTCCCTCACCTTCGTGTTAGTGTGACTTGTAAATGGTCCAAGTTGGACCGAAACGTCGTGGTAAGCTTCTCTCCCTCTCTCCCTCCCTCTCCCTCCCTCCCTCCCCTTCCCTCCCCCTCCCTCCCTCCCCCTCCTCCCCCTCCCTCCCCTCCTCCCCTCCCCCTCCTCCCTCCCCTCCTCCCTCCCCTTCCCCCTTCCCCCCCTTCCTCCCCCTCCTCCCTCCCCTTCCCCCCTTCCCCCCCTTTCCCTCCCCCCCCCCTCCCCTCCCCTTCCCCCTTCCCCCCTTTCCCTCCCTCCACCCCTCCCCCCTCCCCCCTCCCCCTATCCTCTTTTCTCGCGTTTCAGCTGCACAGCCCAGACACAGGTGGCACATAGGTAACTACACCGGCAGGTAAAGGTCAGAAGGTGAGGTGCGGCACCTAAGGCGTGCTATTAATATCAACAGGTGTATCAGGGCAGTCCAACATAACCGAGAAAAGGGGGCTCGCGCGCGCGCACACACACACACACACACACACACACACACACACACACACACACACACACACACGCACGACTACATAATCACACATTTGACTAAAAACTTTTACCACATGTTGGGTTTGCTAGTACAGGATAACCAGATTAAGAAGGTACTCGTCAGTCTTTCTCTTGCCGTTCTTCCAGAAGTGCTCAGGCATCATTATTTAGAGTTCCCTGAAGCGTTACCTGTCCCCCATCTATTAATCAGGCTGCAATGGATATGTGGGGCCGCGAGTCACCAACAGCAACTGCCTGATTGACCAGGCGAGCATCAGACGATCCTGGCCCATGGCCGGGCTCCGGGAGTAGAAAAACTGAACTCGTCAAAGGTTTATCAAAGGTAAATGTACTTTTTACCTGCGGAACTTTTACCCTATTTTAATATTTCTGTAATGGAATATTTTTTTTTAAGGAAGTACAGATTTTTTTTTATTCGGCATTGATATTTGTTATGATTGTGACGATCCTGGCCTATGGCCGGGCTCCGGGAGTAGAAAAAATCGGAGCTCATCAAAGGTAAAGGGAGGGTTACCTGGAGGTTATTCCGGGGATCAACGCCCCCGCGGCCCGGTCCATGACCAGGCCTCCCGGTGGATCAGGGCCTGATCAACCAGGCTGTTACTGTTGGCCGCACGCAGTCCAACGTACGAGCCACAGCCCGGCTGATCCGGCACTTGACTTTAAGTATCTGTCCAGCTCTCTCTTGAAGGCAGCCAGAGACTTATTGGATTTTTTTGAAGGAATTTGTAATATGTGCCAACGTATTTAAATACGCTATGTGGATAAATTAGACACATGTGCAACTCTTGGGTATCTTTATTAAGGAAACGTTTCGCCACACAGTGGCTTCATCAGTCCATACACAGGAGAAACTTGAAGAACAGGAGGAGAATGAGGTAATCAGTCCCTCAACTTTAAACCGATGTGTTCAGTCCATCAATCTTGAATAGAATACGGCATATGAGCGGAGAAGCAGCTTATAAACCATATGGCAGGAGAGGTGCAGCAGTCGTAGGTGGTGTCACATTTGTTCAATGTGGAAGTAGGTCGTGCCCAAGGGTTAGGCAAGCGAAGAATTCCCAAGTATTAAGATCCCAAGAAGTTGCAGTGTCTGACAGGATTTGTAGATGAATGGTTCACAGAACCGACACGTTGATAAATTAGACACATGTGCAACTCTTGGGTATCTTATATCTTTATAAGCTGCTTCTCCGCTCATATGCCGTATTCTATTCAAGATTGATGGACTGACCACATCGATTTAAAGTTGAGGGACTGATTACCTCATTCTCCTCCTGTTCTTCAAGTTTCTACCGTGTATGGACTGATGAAGCCACTGTGTGGCGAAACGTTTCCTTAATAAAGATACCCAAGAGTTGCACATGTGTCTAATTTATCAACATGTCGGTTCTCTGAACCATTCATCTACAAATACGCTATGTATTTTGTTTTATGATACAGAATACTAAATGTTCTTTTAATTCTGCCATTCATATTTTCCAGGTGTAAATTGCGTCTTCTCACCTACACTCGAAAGTACACTTTAAGAGTCGTGTTTTTGGTGATTACTGAAAGTTGTGTTAATTCTCTAAAGTGATTTTTTTTTTGTCTTAAGTGTTGGTCGAGTAGCGTTGATATCCACCAGCATTACAGTCCACAGAGTTCAGATCTCTTTAAGTGTCATTGACATCTATTGTGCTAAAAAAATTATAAAATGCTGAAAGGTTGATGATAAGAGGCGTGTGTAAGTGCAACAGTTGCGTATCTTTATTGTTGAAATGTTTCGCCTACACACTAGGCTTCTTCAGTCAAATACAACGTATGATTAAAGGCACCAAAAATTCCTAGGTAAAGATGATGAAATTAGTTCATCAGCCTTGTGGAAATATGTGATGAATGGTTTGAAAACCGACAAGTTGAAGAATTGAGACACTTGTGCACCACATGAGAATCTTTATTGAAGAAACGTTTCGCCACACAGTGGCTTCATCAGTCCAATACAAAGTAGAAATGGGTAAGGAGAGTAGAAGTTTTGAGGTAATCAGTCCCTCAACCTGGAATCGATGTGTTCAGTCCATCAAGAGTGATGGACTGACCACATCGATTCCAGGTTGAGGGACTGATTACCTCAAAACTTCTACTCTCCTTACCCATTTCTACTTTGTATTGGACTGATGAAGCCACTGTGTGGCGAAACGTTTCTTCAATAAAGATTCTCATGTGTTGCATAAGTGTCTCAATTCTTCAACTTGTGGAAATAGTTTGAGGGTGTCAGTCTTTCAGCTCCATGGACTGATTTTATCTTAACCTTTCGAAATAAAGGTACCTAACTGTTGCATGTGTATCTTACCTAACAACTTGTCGGTATTTTATACCATGTTCATCTTAACCTCGTCATTTCTGCTACCTTCAATCCATTCTCTTTATTTAACTAAAGAAGCCTACCACGTAGGCGTAACGTTGCACATGCGTCTTGTTCATCTATTCTGAAGGTTTTCCATGCTCTTTAGTTTCCTTGCAGTTGTGATAATATTATCGTTCCTTGAGGTAGGATATTGAAACACGTGAACTAAAGGCTTTGAAGTCGAGCAGGAAAAGGTACGAGTGCTGGAGTGTTGGGAATAAATAGCCTTGGGCGGCTCTTCAGCTGAGGGCGGCCACATTTCAAGAGGAGGCTTGATGGACGGAGGTAGAGCGAGTTGATCCACAGTTGACACGCACACTCGTAGGAATGCCTCGATTTTGTAATGCAGTTATAGTTACGTTGTAAGTGCTGGCGTCATTTCCTGAGTGCGTTACTGTGACTAGTTAATGGTCCTAGTTGGACCGAAACGTTGTCACAAGCTTTTCTCCTATGTGCGGGTTTGTTTGTTTCTGGACCAGGCCGCAGGGGGTGGAGACCTCCCCCCCCCGCCTTCCTGAATCTACTACTGGTAGATATAAAACAATGCTGTTAAAATATGGCGTAAAATACCGACAAGTTGAAGATTAACACAAGAATCAGCCCAGATCCGCCTGCCTGTTCAGCCTATAGTATAGTAGTGTATGTCGGGACGACATACGTAACATGACCGAGCTGTCAGCATAGTTGCTGATCCCTGTATTCCCAGTATTATATAGCATAGCATATTAGTATCATCCCTGTGCTTTAGACACGAGATCCCTCGTAGGCCTTTGGCTTTGTGTGACGTCATAGGGATACACATGGGCAGTGATCCCTCTGTCCCGTTCTCACTCGGCGGCAGACCTACAAGGCGTGAACAGGCTAGGCACCGGGCTCCATCTCTCATCTCAGTCTGACAATACACCTACCATCCTACAAGTGTGTCTACCTTATCCTACGATATCTCCATTCAAGAACCCCTTACGATACGAGAACCACCGTTCTCTTCTAAGGACTGGGAGGTGAAATAGAGAACTCGGAGGTGAAACAGGCCTGGAGATCACGCCTTTTAAATTAGAGAGGATATATTGCAGGATTAAGAACTCCGAGAGTAGGGAAAACTCGGGAATAGGTCACAGGTACGAAGAAACACCCAGGAAAGTGAAGATAAATGCAGACTGAATGCAAGTAGAAGTTTGTAACGCGTACCTGTTAGGTTGCAGGGTCATGAGACGGAAGAAGACCAGTCCTATCAGTGTAAGATGGTGATAAGACCTGTGCAACAGGTATCTTCATTCTGGAACGTTTCGCCCACTCGGTAGGCTTCTTCAGTCGAGTACAGAAGATTTAGCAGAAACAGTTGAGATGCGAGGACGATGTAATCAATCCATCACCCTTAAAGACTACGTCTTCAAGGGTGATATATCTTCGATGACGGGACTCATCAAAGGTGAAGGTCGCTGTTAATATTAACCAGTCTGCTACAATATTTTTATACGGAGTACGGTGTTTTCTCACTCGACAAGCTGCTAGCAGTGCTGGAGGTGTCTGCTGCTGAGTGCCATCTAGCGATTGAAAACCATAACTTGGTGGTAGTAATTTCATATTTTCTGGGTAACTTCGTTAGTTTAATACATCGTAATGTGACGAGAGCATAAACAAACATTATAATTATTGCCTGTTATTGAGAGGTGTTTCAACGGTAACTTTATCGCTGGAACAGTGAGCTTGCGGGGGTTTACTGACTTGCTAAAAGTATGCGTTATTCAAGTGGTGTTGCATTGGGTGTTGCAATGAAATCGGCCAGAAAGGGAACCGATAAACAATGTTTAGCATATTGCCTCTGAGTCATTGTTTCCTGTCCACCTGGAGGATGTTCCGAGGGTCAACGCCCCCGCGGCCCAGTCCTTGACCAGGCCTCCCGGCAGATCAGGACCTGATCAACCAAGTTGTTACTGCTGGCCATACGTAGCCCAACATACAAACCACAGCCCGGCTGATCATGTACTGACTTGAGGTATCTGTCCGGCTCCCTCTTGAAGCCAGCCAAGGGTGGCTCAATGTCTGTGGTCTACCAGCATGATAATCTCTCCTGTGGCCTGGATAGATTTGGGGCCAGATGAAGGATGGAAGGTATTGCTGTAAGCAACCCATTCTTGTTATGTTTATCATTCTTGGTGTGAGAATGGTAACCACGTAGCCTGGTGTAGCCTAACCGGTGTTGTAGCCTCAATATTGGGCAATATAGTGTCCCTACAGTGGTATCTATGCGCCCAGGTATGCTATAGTATATTACTCCATTAGAATGGGATGTATACCTGGGATACCCTGCATATACACGCTGTATACAGGGTGTATATATGGGGTATAATATTTGTACGTTTGCTGTATGTAAGCTTGACATTCAGTAATTACGCGCTGTATGACCTTTTACGGGTTTAGCGCGTTGTGGGTCAGTAAAGTGTCCACTGACGAGTGATGGCGAAGATGTGGCTAGTGGCGACCTAAGAAGTGTACACTAATGCCCAAGAAGTGAGCAAGAGATGATGCCTGGGTATGGTGAGGTGAGGGCAGGGGGAAGTGGGGGGGATGGGCAAGAGCAGAGGGGAAAGATGGGGGCAGCAGAGGGGTGAGGGGGAGCTGGGGGGGGTGAGGGGGAGCTGGTGAGGGGAAAGGGGGGCATCAGAAGAGAGGAGACGATGCACTGGTCTGGTGTCACTTCCTCTTCCGCTGCTTCACTATTGATCCTCCTAGCCCCATCCCCCCCTATCTATCCTCCTAGCACCCCCCTCCCCCAGTCGTCCTCCCAGCCTTGCCTTTCCTTCCTCAGCTGCTGCTGCTGCTGCTGCCGTTGCTGTAGGAGCCAGGGGGGAGGGGGTGGTAAGGGGTTGTTGGTGTAGCAGTAGTGGTGGTATAAACCTTGGTAATAAATACCGACAAGTTGGTTTAGAAAGACACGTAAGCAAACACTAGTAACATTTATTAGAAAACGTTTCGGTCCTGGGACCTTGATCACTTCAAGGTCCCAGGACCGAAACGTTTTCTAGTATGTTAGTGTTTGCTTACGTGTCTTTCTAAACCAGCAGTAGTGGTAGACTGGAGAGTGGTGGAGTAGCAGCAGTAATAATAGTAACTACAGCAGCAAATAGTAGCTTTAAAAACAGTAATATCAACAGTGTCTGAAGATCAGCAACAGTAACTACAGGAACACTGTCAACAGTAACCGCAGAAGCAATGGATACATTACGACCCACATAGAGCTAACAAAACATTTAAATTACTGGTAACTCCTCAGAATCCTAAATATGCACTCCAGGCAAACAGTGGATGGAACGGAGGAGAGAGAGAGAGAGAGAGAGAGAGAGAGAGAGAGAGAGAAAGAGAGAGAGAGAGAGAGAGAATGCATGAAAATAAATAAGTGGGAAAGCACTTGAAGAATGGGTCCAAAACTTTTAAAACCATGAGGGAGAGAAAAAAATGGGAAAAGTGGTAAAATATAACCCAAATGACAAGCAGGGGTGCCGTGGGCACAATAAGAGAACTAAGTATCAACATAAATAGAAGATGGCACACATTGTACTAGCATTTGAAACATGTGATAGGGAAGATCCTTTCAGCTATGTTTCATTGACAGGTGTTTTTTAAATAGTATTGGAAAAACACCATTAGAGAAAATTTAATAAAACACTTGACCCGGGAATATCCTAAGCAGTTTGGCTGCCGGTCTGGAAGTGTTGTATATCAGATCTATCACACTGTTATGACAGAGATCGTTTACGGCTCGCATTGAGCCTGTAAAGCACCTAAATTACTGGGAACGCCTGCAAGTCTTGAACATGTATTCATTGGGCGGAGGAGATAGAAGTACATGATAATATATACCTGGAAAGTACTCCAGGGTTTCGTCCCAAATCTGCACACTGCCATAACACACTGGAGTGAGAATATGGGAGGAAGTGTAAAATAAACCCAGTGAGGAGCAGGGGTGCGATGGGGACAATAAGGGAACACTGTATCAACATCCGGGGTCCCAGACTATTCAACATCTTACCAGAAGATATCAGAAACACTGCTGGAACAAGTGTAGAAGCCTTCAAGAGGAAACTGGACAAGTATCTTCACCAGGTGCCAGATCAACCAGGCTGTGATGGATATGTGGGGCAGCGGGCCTCCAGCAGCAACAGCCTGGTTGACCAGGCAAGCACCAGACGAGCCTGGCGCATGGCCGAGCCCAGTGAGTAGATAAACTCTCGAAACTTCAAAGGTATATCAAAAGTATGGCAAATTGGATGAGCAGATTGTATTTGTATAGATTTTAAGATTGTAGTTATGTGGATTTTAAGATTATAGTTATATATGTGGATTTTAAGATTGTATTTATGCGATTTTAAGATTGTATTTATGTAGATTTTAAGATTAATTTTGATAGTTCCGCATGAGAAACTAATTTGTAAATGTCCAGAACGTACGAGAAATCAAAGGAACGTTATCAGAACGAAGGAGAACTTTGAGAGTAAGATACTATCAGTTGTAAAATGAAAATATCCCGGTGAGAAAAGATATCACAAGTGAGGTGACGCAATAATTTAAAAACTATGTGAATGTGTGTACGTATAATGCTGAAAATGTAATGTTATATGCTCGGTAATAACCCTCATGGAGACACTCAGGAGATCTGTATATTTTGATCCCCTTCTGGGATCCTCGAAATATACACATTAATGTCTTGTGTTTTGTCTGTATGTGGGTTATGACAGAGCGTTGACGAGTGTTCATTACACGTTAGTTATTCTTTGGTAATTTGATGAAAATGACTCTTGGATTACGTGGATTAATTGAGTAAATGATAGATGGATGATTAAATGTAACTAAATATAATTTAAATGGGAAAAAGTGAAACCAGGACATGTGAAGAATATTGGCTGTGGTAAAATGTTGAGTTACACCAACCAATCAACAGTTACTATTTAAAATATAAACATTGTCGCTGGTATATTATTATTATTATAATCAAGGGGGAAGCGCTAAACCCGGAGGATTATACAGCGCCTGGGGGGGGGATGTGGAAGGCATTCAAGCTTAATTCGGGGAACTGGAGCACAGATCCAATTCCCTAAATCAAGAGCCCCTCACCAACATCAAGGAACCTTCCTTGAGGGGGGTGTCGCTGGTATAAAAATATAAACATTGTTGCTGGTATATATATATATATATATATATATATATATATATATATATATATATATATATATATAAAATTATATAGATAATGTGTGTGTTTGTGTTTTATTACCAAGAGTACTTTGTAAGAGTGTGGACAACATTAGATTTCTGGACTCTGGTTGTAGTGTTACTTCTTGTGTTTTATGTAATTGTGAGAGTAGAACTCTGTGGTGGCTGTGTTTCATCAGTGCTCATACGAGGTCCACGTAACTGAAGTGTAAGCTCTATACGTGTACAGATGGACCCATCTGGTATGGCCTCATGATTAAACGTGGCCTTAACACAAGCCAGACAGTCCACTCGTCGTGCCAGCCGAGAACTTGCGATCCCTTATATGACTGTCTTGTGTGTGTTAATTAAGGCGTCGTTCAATAATGAGGCCATACCGGTCGGGTCCATTTTTTTTCAAACACCCTGTATAGCTGCTATATTCTTGCTATATAACTACTATACAACCCCTTGCCTGCTAAATAATTACTAGGTAACTACTACGTATGTAACTAATATATAGTTAACAGCAGCAACAGCCTGGTTGACCAGTCGAGCACCAGACGAGCCTGGCCTATGGCCGGGCTCAGAGTAGATATACTCTCGAAATTTATCAAAGGCTTATCAAAGCTTATTTCTTGGGTAGCATTGAAAATGGGTTGGGTATATATATTAGTTTGGGTTTGAGGAGGACTTGCTTATATAGGCCAGTAGGCCTGCTGCAGTGTTCCTTCATTATGTTCTAAAGTTTTCTTTCAACACACCAGCCGTATCCCACCGAGGCGGGGTGGCCCAAAAGGAAAAATGAAAGTTTCTCCTTTTACATTTAGTAATATATACAGGAGAAGAGGTTACTAGCCCCTTGCTCCCGGCATTTTAGTTGCCTCTTACAACACGCATGGCTAACGGAGGAAGAATTCTGTTCCACTTCCCCATGTATTGTAGGTCTTATCACTGTTTTAGGGTCTTATTATGTGTCAGGGACTCAAGATTGTTCAGCTGCCTCCCATCATACATAAATTGGATTACCAGTAGACCCCTGGCTGTCTTTAAGAGGGAGCTGGACAGGCACTTAGTCATTTCCTGACCAGCCGGGCTGTGGTTCGTATGGTTTGTACGGTAGCCCGTGGCCTGGTGACAAAAACTTCCCCTTCACACGGAGAAAGTCCAGGTTCGATTCCCGGCGAAGGTTGAAACATTGGGCGTGTTTCCTTACACCGGTTGTGTATGTTCACCCATCAGTAAAATGGGTACCTGGGTGTTAGTCGACTGGTGTGGGTCGCATCCTGGGAGAAAACTGACCTAATTTCCCCGAATTGCTCTGCATAACAAGCAGGTTTCTATATAGTATGTCACTGATGTCATCTAAGCCTGTATACCTTATACAAGTACTTGTAGAAATAGTATGTCGGTTTACCTGCAGCCAGCAGTAACAGTCTGGTTAATCAGGCCCTGATCCACCGCGAGGCCTGGTCACGACCTGTCCGCGGGGGCCGTTGACCCCCGGAACACTTCAGGTATACTCCAGGTATGTCCTGGCAGGTGGTATATTTTTCCAGTGGTACGTTTTGCCACCGTAAATCAGCGTACCCGAGGAACAAACCGCTTATGTACTCAGGCTGCACTTCCTCTCGCCCTTGCGGAAGAGGCTGGAAATTTTTTTACTTATATTCAATATAAATAGAAATGGAAAAGAATCCTTCCTCCGTAAACCATGCGTGTCGTAAGATGCGACTAAAATGCCGGGAGCAAGAGGTTAGTAATCCCATTTCTTGTATTAGTTACTAAATTTAAAAAGAAAAACTTCAGCTTTTCATTTTAGGTCGCCCTGCCTCTGGGATACGGCCGGTTCGTTGAAAAAAAAATAAGTATGCCTTTGCTGTTATGTTTGAGTTATCGCGAGGGGAGGGGGGGAGAGATCAGTGAAATTAACATCTTGTGAGGTATAGCTGGAACGTAGAAGTGACACTGCTGGTTCATGGAAGCCGTAGTTGAATCACTGGTACAAAGAACCGGTACACCAGTAGTTGTTGGTGTACCGGTGCTGGGGGGTTGTGGGGATGTTTGAGCTGGGGTGAGGGAGATGAGGGGGAGAGCTGAAGGTGAGGGGAGGAGTGTGATAAGAGGGGGACCAGACATACCTTACCAAGGGGAGTGTCTGGCACTGCTGGCGCCGGCTTGTCTACCTCCAAAACACACTCACACTCCCTATTCCTCCCCAATTCTTCCCTCCCCATTCGTCCCTACTCATACTCCCTGCATCTTCTCCAATTACCATATCCTCCTCTCCATCGCTACCCCGTCATTTTCTCCTTTCTCACATATTCTCATCTCCCAAATCACCCCTCCCTCTCAGCTCCCACTAACACCCGTTTCTCTCTGGTTAGAATGCTTGACGATGTCTTCATTACATCACTGAAGTCTCCCAGCTCAGACTATCAGGTTTCAACACTGAGCCCTATCCTGTATGAAACAGGTTAAACTAATTAACCTTTGTTCCCACTGAGAGGCTATCATATAGAATGGGGCTGCCTTCAAGGGGTAGCTGGACAGTACCCAATCAGCCGGGCTGTGGTTCGTACGTTGGATTATGTGCGGCTAGCAGTAACAGCCTGGTTGATCAGGCCCTGATTCACAGTGAGGCCTGGTCAGAGACTAGGCGTGGGGGAGTTAACCCCCCCGGAACATCGTCCAGGTAGCAGCACAGTGGTGATGTATCCAGTTTTACTAAATAAAGTCTCTTCCTCGTTCGCTTTGAATGCGTTTAGCTATGTCACATTTCTTCTGATTTTTTTTCCTTAAGATAATATCTGAATTTTGTCCACTTTTGAACGTACTGCTTTCTTTGGCCCAGTCGAAGACTTTCCTTTTTAATACAGGCAGGCCTCGCTTTACAGCGTTTTGCTAGTGCAGTAGTTTTCAGTTATACCCAAACTTCGTACAATAAATATATTCACTACTCTAAGCTAAGGTTGAAAATATTTTAAATAATGTATGTACTGTATGTGTGTTTTCTAGGCCTAGTTTCATTTCTCACTTAATATGATGGTGTAAACATGTTATCAAACTTTTATATACATTTGAAAATGAAAAGGCTGTTTTACTTTACAGCGATTTTCGCTTTACAGCGGTAGCCCGGATCCTAACCTGCTGTATAAGCGGGGCCCCCCTGTATATTTGTTGGCGCGGCTATCTAGAGGGAAGTTTTCCCCTGGTTAAGTTACGAGCGTAAAAAAAAAATGATCACTGGTGTGTACTGTGTCCTCGGTGAATGACTTGTATAAAATATTATACATCTCTGCAGGGGATGTTACAGTACTGATTCATGTTTTTGTCACTGTCATATGAGGAGGATTGTTTTCCTGACGCGGGTCTTAGTCATGTGATGACCCACCGTTGGAGCTCCTGGTCATCTGACCGAGATCTTCCGCTGGCTTACCGCTCCACCCCTTTAAAAATTATGGCCATAAGGACGATTGTTTTGACACTGTCGTATGTGAGGATAAGATGCGTATGTTAGGTTGCTTGAAACTAGCGCCAGACGAAACACTTCTAACCCCCCCCCTCCCTTCCCTTTCACCCGAGCAGCAGGCTCCTTCAGTCGAATACAGAGGTGACCGAGTAAGCCTGCTGCGCAGGCGAAATGTTTCGACATTGAAGATACCAAAGTGTTGCACATGTCTTCAGTAACTTGCTAGTATTCTATGAATATAATGATGGTATGAAATACCAGTAAGTTGATAATTAAGACACGTGTATCTTCATTCCGATATATTTCGCCTACACAGTAGAGTTTTGAGTCGAATACAGAGGAAGGCAGTAGAGGGTTCGACTGGAGAATTGCCTAACCTGTAGGCATGACCTACTTCGACTGAAGAAGCTTACTGTGTAGGCGAAAAATTTCGGAATAAAGATACCTAACTGTTGCACATGTGTGTTATCACTGGTCCAGGTATCAAGCAGGTGTGGCGTGGGAGTGACTCACTGGAACGGTGACCAGTTGTCTTACTACAGGTCTGGTGTGGGAGTGACTCACTGGAACAGTGACCAGTTGTCTTACTACAAGGTCTGGTGTGGGTCACTGTCTCAGTGACCAGTAGTCTTACACATCGACCTTGGTACTGTCCAGTGACCAGTAGTCTATCTACCAGACCTTGTATTACCAGTGACTAGTAGTCTTACTACCAGACCTTGTGGGAGTGAGTCACTTGAGACAGTGACCCACTAGTGGAGTCTTACTATATGAGTATTGTACCACAAGGAAGAGCTTTTCAGTGGAGAATTCTGACGCAGTTATTGCTCTTTTGGGGTTCCGACTCTTGGAAAGTTGAGGATCCTTGAGCTCACTTTTCCGGTTATTTCTTGGCCATCAGGCAGGAGGCCTGGTCTTGGAACGGGCCGCGGGGGAGATGACCCCCCCCCCTCCCTGAGTTTATAACAAGTATTTAACAGGTGTTACAACACGATGACACCAGAGACCCAGAGACGGGATAAGAGGCTACAACAGCGAGCAGACGGAGACAGAAGAACACGGCACTAACACAGACACGCATGATTCTGACGTCTTCCGGTGACTCAGTGTATTTTGCCCACTTGTTGACTCTGTCTCCGCCACGCCCCGTACCCCGTGCTTCTGCTGTATGCTGCCAGTGCGCTACATAACATGTTATCTTCAGTAATACTACGCAGCGGTAATATATTAGAGAGGGAGGGGGGAGGGGGAATGTATACATCTACAGCACGCCATCCAAATGCTACATAGCTTGTCTACAATAACACTGCACAGCACTGGTATGTTAGAGGGGGGCGGTTAATAATTCGCACGCTACCCAAGTCTACATAGCACATACTCACGACAACTACACAATGGCACATTTAACAGAGAATATGAACACTGTATTGTAACAGTGAGATATTGATTGTATGTAGTGTTAACTGTAGTACACAGTGAGGTATACATCTGTATGTACACAGGGAGGTATAATCTGTATGTAAAAAACGTAAGAATACACTATGTACATGGTTATTAAAACTTTGTCCGGGAGGTACCTGACATCTGTTACACAGGAGTACATTGTAGTACAAGGGAGGATCATTTATTACACGGGAGTGAATGTGACTGTACCTGGGAAGTCATAAACATAAGAATGTGAGAACATGTAAGCTACTGCCATGACAGGGAGGTTTATCTAAATAACTGTGTATGATAGACGGTAGTCGTTGTACATGGCCTGGTTTTGATTTAACGTCTACCAGTCAGTCATACAGGTATGTTTTCAGATATACCTGCTCGCATGGCCAGGAGGCTTTACAGTGTTCCTCTTTTATTTATGGTTTATACATTCTAGGCACGTGGAGGTATACACTCGTATCTACCTAATTAAGTTTTCTATCTGTATGTTAACGGGAGTTTAATCTATGACCAAAGGGATGTAAAAAATGTATAGTACACAGTTAGGTCTTTCTGAACATTGTCGGTATACAATTTACACATCTGTATGTACAGGGAGGTTACATCTGTATGTAACAGGGGGTATACATCTGTATGTACACAGGGAGGTACGTAGTAACAGGGAGGTATACATCTGTGTACACAGGGGGATACATCTGTATGTACACAGGGAGGTATACATCTGTATGTACACAGGGAGGTATACATCTGTATGTACACAGGGAGGTATACATCTGTATGTACACAGGGAGGTATACATCTGTATGTACACAGGGAGGTATACATCTCGTAGTGAATATACACTTAGAGTTCAGGTTAAGCCTTTTTAAATTTAAAATTATATTTATTATTGTAGAGGATAGTGATGCGTAGTTTGTTCAGTTCTCAGAGGGCCAGGCATGGGAACGCAGGATGGAGCCCTGGCCAACCGCAGTTCTGTTATATATTTCAGACTACTGTGGAAAGGCGAGTCACTCATATGGGTTTAGCATTTATTTATACCTGGAGTTTACCTGGAGAGAGTTCCGGGGGTCAACGCCCCCGCTGCCCGGTCTGTGACCAGGCCTCCTTAGGTCAGTGTCCCAGGATGCGACCCACACCAGTCGACTAACACCCAAGTACCCATTTTACTGATGGGGAACATAGACAACAGGTGGAAAGAAACACGTCCAATGTTTCTACTCTGGCTGGGAATCGAACCCAGGCCCTCACCGTGTGAAGCGAGAGCGTTAACCACCAGGCCACCAGAGCCCAATCGGATTATTTAAAATTTTCATAGTTAATTTCAATAAGCAAGTTATTTGGTGTGTGTGTGTGTGTGTGTGTGTGTGTGTGTGTGTGTGTGTGTGTGTGTGTTCTGAAGATTTTAATTGGGATTTACCGGTTGTGTAAAAACCTTAGTAATGGCGACAAATTGGTTTAAAAGTATAGGTGAGAATAAACACAGACATGTTAGAAAGCCTTACGGTCTTGGGACCTTCATCACTAATGACAGTTTAAAAATAACTTGTTAGTGGTGCTCAAGGTCCCAGGACCGAAACGTTCTCGCATAAATGTACTAGTCCTTGTTCAAACTTCTTTCTAAACCAGTTTGCCAGTAGTATAGTCCCGAGTCATCGCCCCCGCGGCGTGGGGCCAAGCCAGGCGGCCAGGCAACCAGTCAGCCAGGCCAGGTGGGCAGTCAGCCAGACCAGACCAGGCCATGCAGCCAGGCAAGTCCAGGCCAGGCCAGTCGAGTCCAGGGCAAGCAGCCAGTCGACCAGACTAGGCAGCCAGATAGGATGAAGGTTGGTCATATCCTGTGATGTCAGTTAGTGGTTCGTTGATGTCACTTCCTGTGATGTCAGTTGGTGGTCCGTTGATGTCACATCATAGGATGTCTGGTGATCATTTGTCATATCCTGTGATGTCAGGTGATCCATTGATGTCACATCCTGTGATGTCAGGTTGTAGTCAGTTGATTAATGCTCCATTGGTCATTCTCACCACTACCTCTGTCACCACCCCATCACCACTATACTGCTCAGTCCCCCGTTACCACCAGTCGCCACTGTGCTTTGCACCCCCCTCCTTCACCCCCACCACTCCCAGGAACTCTCCCCCCCAGACTGTAACCCTCAGAAGAAATAACGATATTGAAAAACCGTACAATAATATTAATGAGGGGTCGTGATGAGGGGGGAGAGGGAGCCAGCGTCCATGAGGGGGTGAGGATGAGAGGGAGAGGGAACCATCGGGCATAAATGAGGGGGGTGAGGGGTTGTGGTCGTGATGACGGGGAGAGGGAGCCAGCGTCCATGAGGGGGTGAGGGGTTGTGGTCGTGATGGGGAGAGGGAGCCAGCGTCCATGAGGGGGGATGAGGGGTTGTGGTTGTAATGACGGGGAGAGGGAGCCAGCGTCCATGAGGGGGGTGAGGGGTTGTGGTTGTGATGACGGGGAGAGGGAGCCAGCGTCCATGAGGGGGGTGAGGGGGTTGTGGTCGTGATGACGGGGAGAGGGAGCCAGCGTCCATGAGGGGTTGTGGTCGTGATGACGGGGAGAGGGAGCCAGCGTCCATGAGGGGGGTGAGGGGTTGTGGTTGTGATGACGGGGAGAGGGAGCCAGCGTCCATGAGGGGGGTGAGGGGTTTGTGGTCGTGATGACGGGAGAGAGGGAGCCAGCGTCCATGAGGGGTTGTGGTCGTGATGACGGGGAGAGGGAGCCAGCGTCCCATGAGGGGGGTGAGGGGTTGTGGTCGTGATGGGGAGAGGGAGCCAGCGTCCATGAGGGGGAATGAGGGGTTGTGGTTGTAATGACGGGGAGAGGGAGCCAGCGTCCATGAGTGGTTGTGGTCGTGATGGTGGGGAGAGGGAGCCAGCGTCCATGAGGGGTTGTGGTCGTGATGGCGGGAAGAGGGAGCCAGCGTCCATGAGGGGGGTGAGGGGTTGTGGTCGTAATGACGGGGAGAGGGAGCCAGCGTCCATGAGGGGTTGTGGTCGTGATGGCGGGGAGAGGGAGCCAGCGTCCATGAGGGGTTGTGGTCGTGATGACGGGGAGAGGGAGCCAGCGTCCATGAGGGGGGTGAGGGGTTGTGGTCGTAATAACGGGGAGAGGGAGCCAGCGTCCATGAGGGATTGTGGTCGTGATGGCGGGGAGAGGGAGCCAGCGTCCATGAGGGATTGTGGTCGTGATGACGGAGAGGGAGCCAGCGTCCATGAGGGGGGTGAGGGGTTGTGGTCGTAATAACGGGGAGAGGGAGCCAGCGTCCATGAGGGGGGTGAGGGGTTGTGGTCGTGATGGCGGGGAGAGGGAGCCAGCGTCCATGAGAGGGTGTGAGGGTTGTGGTCGTAATGACGGGAGAGGGAGCCAGCGTCCATGAGGGGGGTGAGGGTTGTGGTCCTAATGACGGGGAGGGAGCCAGCGTCCATGAGGGGGGTGAGGGGTTGTGGTCCTAATGACGGGGAGAGGGAGCCAGCGTCCATGAGGGGGTGTGAGGGGTTGTGGTCCTAATGACGGGGGAGGGAGCCAGCGTCCATGGGGGGGGTGAGGGGTTGTGGTCCTAATGATGGGGAGGAGGAGCCAGCGTCCATAATTGTGACTCGCAGTAATACTAGGGCGGGTGAGGGAAGTGTGTGAAGGGTTGTGTTGGTGACGGGGTTTGTGTTGGTGACGGGGTTTGTGTTGGTGACGGGGTTTGTGTTGGTGACGGGGTTTGTGTTGGTGACGGGGTTTGTGTTGGTGACGGGGTTTGTGTTGGTGGCGGGGTTTGTTTTTGGTGACGGGGTTTTGTGTTGGTGACGGGGTTTGTGTTGGTGACGGGGTTTGTGTTGGTGACGGGGTTTGTGTTGGTGACGGGGTTTGTGTTGGTGATGGGGCCGTGTTGTTGTTGTTGTTGGGGAAACTGCTGGAAACGCACACCGGAAGCCATTATTAATTGACTTCCAACCAAACGTCAAGGACCAGGGCTCTTGGTTGATCAACCAGGCTGTTGGTGCCACCACAACACGCTTCACTGTAGAGCCGTTTCATCAGGAACTGGCAAATTTGGGATATTTTTATTTGGTCGGGCTTCGCTCGCCAACTGTTAACAACGCGACTTTTCGCTCGCCAGGAGCTGGTGAACAACCCGATGTTTCGCTCGCCAGGAGCTTCAACAGTCCAGTCCTGCTGTTCTGTTAATAACTTTTATAAACCCAGATAAATATAATCTTATTATCTTAAATAATTTGTGATAATTTCAAATAATTTGTGATAATCTCAGTAGCTAAAACGTTTATTATTATTATTATTATTATTATTATTATTATTATTATTATAGGTAGTGGTTTTGGTAGTAATGTTAATGATGTTGTGTAAATGAGATGGATAATTACTAATTACGTTTTGTTAAGTTAAGGGTTAATTAGTGTTTTAGTAGGGATTGCTACAGTGAATGTACGTACGGAAAGGTAGCAGTGAGAGCAGTGACTGTACCATGCAGTTGAGAGTAGGTGCGGGAGGGTGAGGGTGAGGCAGGTCAGCTACTTGGCTGGGGATACTGCCAGCATCTGTGGCTTAAAAGTATTCAACCTGTCACTAGCACATATCACAAGGATTGCCGGAACAAGTGTGTGTGTGTGTGTGTGCTGGTCTAGTTGTGGTTGAAGGGGTCGACTCTCAGCTCCTGGCCCCGCCTCTTCACTGCCCGCTACTTGCTCACTCTTCCCGCTCCATGAGCTTTATAATACCTCTTCTTAAAGCTACATCACTACCCAGACTATTCCACTTCCTGACAACTCTGTAACTGAAGAAATTCTTCCTAACATCCCTATGATTCATCTAAGTCTTTAACTTTCAACTGTGACCCTTTGTTGCTGTGTCCCATCTCTGGATCATCCTGTCTCTGTCCACTTTGTCGATTCCTCTCAGTATTTTATGTCGTTATCACATCCCCCGTATCTGTCCTGTCTTCCAGCAGTGTCAATGTGTATGTGTGTGTGTGTGTGTGTGTGTGTGTGTGAGAGAGAGAGAGAGAGAGAGAGTGAGTGAGTGAGTTTTAGGGTAACGTGGATTGGGTAAAGGATACTCACATAGGCAGTAATGGATTATAATTAAAACGGAATATATGGGAAGCGCCCAGCCTGACCTACGTCTCTGCTCCCTATCTTTAGACTGACTCACGAGATGGCTCCTAGCGGTGAGAGGGCTCAAAACATGCTAAGGTCAGCTGTAACAGTGAATAACAAGTGATTCACACAGACGGTTGGTAGCGAGTCACTACTGACACTGGTAACTGGTTACTGGTATGGTATTACTGAGACTGCCACTTGTCAAGTGCCGGATCAACCAGACTGTGATGGATATGTGGGCCAGCGGGCCACTAACAGCAACAACCCACCCACCTATGTGTACCAATGTACCTACCTATCTGCCTACCTATCTACCTACCTACCAACTAATGTGAGACTAACAAAATCCTGGTCCCCAGACCGGGCTGCGATTATAGAAAATGTGTGTGAACTAGTCACAAGTGTACCGAGAGTGTTGATAGGGTCAGCATCTCTTGGTGACGGTAACCAAACATGTGTCAACACTAGGCAGTGACACGCACAAACGAAAGACAAAATATTTCTGCCTCACAGTGAGTTTGTTTAGAGAGCCTCAGTGAAACCCCGAAATATACAGCCAAGATGCCAAGCCAATGATGCTCCTTTTTAATCACTAACAGCTCCATTCAAGCCAGATGAAATCGCAGATCTAGAGAATGCACAGAGAACTTTTACTTCACATATCAACTCCATCAAACACCTGAACTACTGGGAACGCTTGGAAGCATTTAACTTTTATTCGCTGGAGTGTAGGCGAGAGATACAGCATAATCTACACTTGGAAAATCCTAGAGGGACTGGTCCCTAATCTGCACACAAATCACTCCCTACGAAAGCAAAAGACTTGGCAGGTGATGCAACATACCCCCAGTGAAAAGTAGGGGCACCATTAGTACACTAAGAGAAAACACAACAAGTGTCCGGAGCCCAAGACTGTTCAACAGCCTCCCACGGGGAATTACTACGTGCGGCCATCAGTAACAGCCTAGTTGATCAGGCCATTATCCACCTGGAGGCCTGGTCGTGGACCGGGTCGCGGGGGCGTTGATCCCCGGAATGCCCTCCAGGTAGACACTTAATTTTTATTACGACAGAGTGCTGTTTCTAGGACGCACACATTGATATCATTATTACGTAATTAAAAATGTTAATTGTCCAGTTTTGTAATAAATTTTCAAGCATTATTCATTAACATAATGAGAGATGTTCTTTATTTTCGAACGACAGATTTCCATATCCTTGCAGGGTGGTGCTTGGAACTCGGCAAGAGTAATGCTGTGAGCCTGTGGGTCTTCGGTAGCCTTCCAAGAAACCTGAAAGTTATCTGAAGACGACTTCGGAGTCACCGCCCCCACGGCCTGGTCCTAGAATAGTCCTGCTGGTGATGGCTTGAGCAATCGGGCTGTTGGTGCTAACCACACGACGCGGCACGACGTCGGCACCACAATCCAGTTGATTACTAACTTGACTCCAGAGTGTTCCTGATTGTATGTGTCCGGGAGCTTGATAAAAAAAAGACGCTTGGTCAACGAGAATGTGGTATCTATGTGGCATTCATTGTGTATATCTTCCAAGAAGAAGAGAGGAGAGTCAAGAGAAGGGAGGAGAGGAAGGATGGTGAAGAGAGGATGTGTTTGTGGTGGTGGCGGGGACAAAACACTGGCCACGCTGACACAAAGCTACTGAATGTGTTATTGTCGCCACTTAACTCTTCTGCCTTCACATACCATTGTGTTCTCAAGGTCGCTTCTTCAGGAATGAATGTGAGAGGGGGGGAGGGGGGTGTATGGGAAGTGGGTAAGGGGGAACAGGAAGGCTGTGTGTTATTGTGGAGGATAGTCTGTGTGTTTGACTCCGCCACCTAGGCTACTGTGATTGCCAACCTTTCTAGGCCTTTAGGCCTTGTCGTACCTATGCTTAAAGCTGTATGTTGCATATATCTCCCTCTTCCTCATCCAACTCATCCCGCTCTACAAACACCTGAGGCTAATCGGTTCTCTCTAACATCTCAATCATTCTATCTACTGGTTATAATCATGACCATAATTTTAAAGGGATGGACAGGTAAGCCAGCGGAAGGCCTCGGTCAGAGGGACTGAACACTTCAAAATCTCCACTTCTGTAATCTCCAATTATATTAGTCACATCTGTATTTTGGTTGAAGTCTGAGACGCGGGCAAAACGTTTAGCTAATACATACTCAAATTCTACACTCGGGTCTTGTTCACTACCTATTGGTATTGTACACCAGTAATATGTTAAAGGAAAACAAAACACGGATGTAGCCCTACACAGAATTTGCAACAGCATTTGGCAGATACTTGGATGTTATAATAACCCGTGAATAAGGTCAATAGGTATAGCGTGAAAGTAAAGAAGTGGATTTTTATTATTAGTAAATAAATCCAGTCTTAGCTGACTTAAGACTTCAGTACCCCAAGGTACAATCCTGGCACTTTTACTGTTCTCATCCTCACAGCAGCAGGATAAACACACTAACTACATCCTCGTATCATCCTTTGTGGACGATGCCAAAATGAGTTTCAAAGCCGCCTCGGTGGAAGGCGTTAAAACTACAAAAAGATATGAAGTGTCTCACTGAATAAAGGAAAGTAAAATGATATAGGTGACACATTCCAACACTCTAGATAAAGAAAGAACGAAGATCCCAAAACGAGCGCAAGATAACAAAAACGTAGGCAGGTGATCTAGCAAGGAACGCGTGACGGTAGCCAACAGGTAGATGATACTGTCTTGAAAACTCTCTAAGACAATTGCAATAACAAGAGACCGCTAGGGTCTCGTACGAATTTACAAAACGAGAGAAAGTAATGCCAATAATGGTACTTCAGATCACTTAGGCTCCCACATCTCAGATATTGTGCTCACATCTCTCAAGGCAGAAGAGAGGTAGTGGCGCTGGAACTGTGCTCACATCTTTCAAGGCAGAAGAGAGGTAGTGGCGCTGGAACATGTAGACGCGATGTTTCCGACTCAGCATCTCTCAAGGCAGAAGAGAGGTAGTGGCGCTGGAACATGTAGACGCGATTGTTTCCAGTGACTCGCTCACATCTTTCAAGGCAGAAGAGAGGTAGTGGCGCTGGAACGTGTAGACGCGATTGTTTCCAGTGACTCGCATCTTTCAAGGCAGAAGAGAGGTAGTGGCGCTGGAACATGTAGACGCGATTGTTTCCAGCGACTCGCATCTTTCAAGGCAGAAGAGAGGTAGTGGCGCTGGAACATGTAGACGCGATTGTTTCCAGTGACTCGCATCTTTCAAGGCAGAAGAGAGGTAGTGGCGCTGGAACATGTAGACGAGATTGTTTATTACAGTGACTCGATAAAACTGTAAGGGACACCTTGAAGCACTTGGAATGTTCTTTCAGGGACATGCATTGTATGATACCTGATAATATATACATGGAAAATACTAGATGGTCAGGCCCCGCGTGTCGACGTGCATGTCAGCCAGTAAATGCTGACATGCATTACAGCAAATGATTTACAGAACCGGCAAGTTGAAGAATGACATACTTGCGAAACATTTGGGAGTCTTTACTGAGGAAACGTTTCGCCAGCCAGTGACTTCTTCAGTATTGTATTGGACTGATGAAGCCACTGTGTGGCGAAACGTTTCCTGAATAAAGATTCCCATATGCTGCATAAGTGTCTCAATCTTCAACTTGTCGGTTTTTCAAACCATTCATCACAAAAAGAACGGTGAAAGATGAGAATGAAGTAATCCCTCAGCCTGGAGTCGATGTGTTCAGTCTTGATAGACTGAACACACCGACTCCAGGCTGAGGGACTGATTACCTCATTCTCTTCATCTTAAACCGTTCTTCACTGTATTGGACTGAAGAAGCTAATGGCTGGCGAAACGTTTCTTCAATGAAGATTCCCTGATATTGCACAAGTATGTCATTCAACACGTCATCGTGTACGTGGGTGCCACCCAGAGTGCTAGCGTGCGTTTTGTGGGTTGAAGCAACAGGTGTTTAGTCTGGGCCTCCACTATAATATTTATTATCCTCACTTGGGTAATGAATGCCAGATGTTTATAATCTACGAGCTAGGACTTAATTTTTCGCTCTTATTAACACGAAGGCTATAACTTCATTTTTCTTTTCCAGGTAAGCGAGTGTTAGGCGCGTGTCGAGTACAGCACCGCCAGGTGGCGAGACGTGTGGGCGTAAGTCTTATATTGACAGTGTGTTGTTATACTACTTAGGTTAGGTAGAAGTGGAATTCCAGAGACACTGGGAAGGGCAAACATTGTTCAACCCCACAAAAGAGGCAGTGGAGTAATTGTACATAAGTACAGGCCAGTAGCTGTTGTATGTGTATGTATTTCTCTCTCTCTCTCTCTCTCTCTCTCTCTCTCTCTCTCTCTCTCTCTCTCTCTCTCTCTCTCTCTCTCTCTCTCTCTCTCTCTCTCTCTCTCTCTCTCTCTCTTTTTTCTCTCTCTTTTTACTCAGGGTTTGACAAGGTTAAAAGGAGCCCTAGCTTTATTGACAAGCTATTTACAGGTTAAGGATTCCTAAAGAGTTGTTACCTACATTTGAAAGCATTTTTATTGTTATGAGACATACAAGTAGAAAACAGGATGAAGTTGGAGCCATCTGTGGGCCAGCATTTTCATTTGATCAACTGACTTTATCTCGTTGACATCATTATGCTGTACGAATGTGTTCCATACTCGAGTCATCCTGGGGATAAGTGATCTCAGATGAAGTGATGTTCTGGAAAAGGGTACAGCCAGAGTGAAGGTGCTGCTTTCTGCACGTCTTGTGGTATAGAAGCTGGCTTTATTCTCTCTCTCTCTCTCTCTCTCTCTCTCTCTCTCTCTCTCTCTCTCTCTCTCTCTGTCTCTGTCTCTCTGTCTCTCTGTCTCTCTGTCTCTCTGTCTCTCTGTCTCTCTGTCTCTCTGTCTCTCTGTCTCTCTGTCTCTCTGTCTCTCTGTCTCTGTCTCTGTCTCTGTCTCTGTCTCTCTGTCTCTGTCTCTGTCTCTCTCTGTCTCTCTCTGTCTCTCTGTCTCTCTCTCTGTCTCTCTCTCTGTCTCTGTCTCTGTCTCTCTCTGTCTCTCTGTCTCTCTCTCTGTCTCTCTCTCTCTGTCTCTCTCTCTCTTCTCTCTCTCTCTCTCTCTCTCTCTCTCTCTCTCAGAGGATGTGGAGGTCAATTACTAGTTTTATGGGACTCCATGACCGCCACAATCCAGGCTAACACTGTTTTACAGCATTATCATCTTGCCTATTACACTTAGTGAGACCAGTGTCCTAATATCAAAGGTCGAATACTGACATTCGTGCGGATAAGCGCTAAAACTGTAGGGGGGTCATACAGCGCGTAGGGGAAAAGGAAGACATTGAGGCTCGTTTCAGGTAATTGTATGGCAGGTCCAGTTCCTGGGATCAAAAGTACCCTTACCAGCGTCGGGGAACTTCCCTGGAGGGGAGATGAGAAAATTGATGACACTAGTGTAACATTTCGGTATCTATTCTGAAAACGTTTCGCCAGCAAGTGGCTTCTTCAGTCCACTGGCGACTCGGCTGGCCACAGCTCCATCTGTCATCAGTATATGATCTATTGGATATGGTATAAAATACCGACAGTGATTAAGACACAAGTACAACAGTCTGGAACGATATTCCAGACCATGGAGCTGAGCTCTTCTCCAGGCTGAGGGACTGATTACCTCAAACTCCTCCCGTTCTTCACCATTCTCTTTCGTATGGACTGATGAAGCCACTGTGTGGCGAAACGTTTCTTCAATAAAGATACCCAAGTGTTGCACATGTCTAATTTATCAAGTTGTCGGTTCTCTGAACCATTTATTCACAAGAATATACTGAAATAGAGATATAAATTAGATTTTAACGCAGTTTTGTTACCAGTAATGG
Organism: Cherax quadricarinatus; assembly: GCF_026875155.1. Classification (NCBI taxonomy): domain Eukaryota; kingdom Metazoa; phylum Arthropoda; class Malacostraca; order Decapoda; family Parastacidae; genus Cherax; species Cherax quadricarinatus. Next base: position 28,699,212 of record NC_069453.1, on the reverse strand, counting down.
AGAAATGTGAACCATTAATCCTCTATGAAGCGAAAATAAAAAGAAGTCTATGACCTGTTGTTACAGCTGATAAAATTTAAGATGCCGTGTGAAGGCAGCAACAGTCTGAGCTGACACTTAGCTGATAAACCAGACACTTGTGCAGCATTTGGGTATGTTTTATTCTGGAAACGTTTCGCCAACCTGTGGCTTCTTCGGTTCAGTGCAGAGAAAGGTGAAAGATGAGTTTGAGGCAGTCAGTTCCTCAGCCTGGAGTCGAATGAAGCTACTGGTTGGCGAAACGTTTTCGGAATAAAAACATAAGAAATCTGTCAAGCCAGTAGTACTTGACAAAGCTGCTGGAGAGCCAAACGTTGCCATAATAGTGTCACATTAGTTACACTTGTGTCATTTAACATATTGTCGGTAATTCTACCAGCATTATTACATTTACAAAGAAAGCATTGCAACAGGATTACTAGCCCATACTAGGCAGGTCCAACTCACCTACTGGCCTACGTTGTATAAATGTTGGTAGAATTACCGACAATATGTAAGGTAAAAGGACAGAAGTGCAACTAATGTGGCATTTTATTGTGGCAACGTTTCACTCTCCAGGAGCTCTGTCAAGCCTAGGTTGATCAGTTAAGGTATCGAAATGTTGCTCAAGTCTCTCATTTATCAGCTTGTCGGATTTCTAACCCATTTATTCACACACTGGCGCATAGCTCTCTGAAGATGTACAGGTAGAGGAGGTAGACCGTCTTTCAGCGGTTGTCGTTGGTCAGTGTTGGCGTAGTACAGGAGAAACTATCTTGATCACATTGCAGTTATGTCTGACAGGCAGACACACAGGGTCAAGAGTGGAGTGTGTGGTGAGGGGGTGGAGGACCCAACAGACAAACGCGGATCAAGAGTGGAGCCTTGTGTGTGTGTGTGTGTGTGTGTGTGTGTGTGTGTGTGTGTGTGTGTGTGTGTGTGTGTGTGTGTGTGTGTGTGTGTGTGTGTGTGTGTGTGTGTGTGTGTGTGTGTGTGGTGGGGGAGTGGAGAACCCAGTAGACACACATGGGTCAAGAGTGGAGCCTCGTGTGTGTGGTGGGGGAGTGGAGGGCCCAGCAGACACACAGGGTCAAGAGTGGAGCCTCATGCAGGAATCTCCCGCCGTAAGGTGTTCAATAAACCACAACACTACACACTGCTATCTTGCAAGCACGCTGACCATGCAACAGACACAGCTGATAGCTGGGGTGGCGAGGGAAGGTGGATGCAGGGAAGGAATATCAGATAAATGGGTGGATGTCTTTGATCAAACACCCAGGTAATTTTCGCCCTTGAAGCTTGGTCTCTTACCTTCTAGTTGACATGGGATGATATGGAAGAATGGGGAGAAGTAGATGGATTATAGGAGGGATAGGGGAGGAAGATTACATGGATTAACGTGGTAAATGCATGAGTGAATGTTCTTGAGAGTGATGGGCGAGTTGAGATGGAGCAGTGGCTTAGGAAGCAGCAAAGCTATCGAATTAAAAAAAAAAAAGGTTTTAGGGGGCGTAACATATCTAAGGACACTGATCGAGACTCAGGAAATCGTAATGACATCATTGCGAACAAACTATATCACGGGCGGGGCTTGAACCGCGGTCAAGAGTCGTGAAACTCCAGACCCGCCCGCGGTATGGTTTGACACTAATCTAGCTGGTATGGTTGATGAGTAGGTGGTGGTTATGTGTAGTGGGATGAAAGTGGTGGTGGTGTTGTGTAGTGGTGTGAAAGTGGTGTGTGGGGGGGGGGGGGGATGGGGTAGTGTAGTGAGGTGTGTGTTGGGCAATGTGAGTGAGTGGTGGTGCAAGGGTAGCGGCGGAGATGATACGGTTGCCAAGGTAACCACAGCCACGCAGCATCCGCCCTGGCACTGACTGACTGCAACTTATTAACAAAATTGGATAAGTCACCTGTGTGCTGCTGTCCTATTGTATATGATAGTTACATTGTGGAACACACACAGTGTGTGGCTACCCTTACATTGTGGGAACACTCAGTGTGGGGGGCCACCCTTATGTTGTGTGTAGGGAGGGGTCTCTCTCTCTCTCTCTCTCTCTCTCTCTCTCTCTCTCTCTCTCTCTCTCTCTCACTCTCACTCTCACTCTCACTCTCTCACACACACACACACACACACTGGCATGTTGTATACAAGGTTCACATTGTGGTAACACCTGTAGTGTGCAGATACAATTCTCTGTATGATAGTTACATCGTGGAAACATAAGCTACCTTTATTTCTGATGTTTCATCAGACGGGAGAGGTTGTTTACACGAGGCGGTGAAAAGTCAGCCTCAGCTTGGAGACTTTGGTAAGGGGATGAGATTTGGTGACATACACAGGAAAACTCGTGTATTTGAAATATGATAGTATAAGTTGATATATCTTTGAAGAGTTTCGAGAGTTTGTCTACTCTCTGAGCCCGGCCATGGGCCAGGCTCGTCTGGTGCTTGCCTGGGAATAAGAAAGGATGCGAGGATAAGTGAGGTATGGAAGAATGGTTTGAGTTTTACGCCTGTGTTAAGGGATTTGTGAAGGGAAAGATGACAGACACTATGGTGGGAAAGATAGTACCAAGGGAAGGATTGGTAGGAATGTTATCAGGTGATGGTTTCTGCGAGCCCCTGTCTTCTCGACCCGGCGAGTGAGACACTGTTCAGGAGGAACCGTAAAGGGGCGCCATGTACAATAAAAGAGCAGTGTATCAACATCCGGGGTCTATTATGATTCATGCTCCTGCTAGTAGGTGCCGAAGATGTTGCCAGAACGAGTTGCTAGTAGGTGCCGAAGATGTTGCCAGAACGAGTTGCTAGTAGGTGCCGAAGATGTTGCCAGAACGAGTTGCTAGTAGGTGCCGAAGATGTTGCCAGAACGAGTGTGGAAATTTTCTGTAAGTCACCAACCTCTGTTGGGTGTCCGATCAACCAGGCTGTAATGGACACGTGGGTCAGGGGGCCGCTAACAGCAACAGCCTGGTTGAATAGGCACAATCAACAGAAAAGCCTGGTCCTAGGCCGGGCTGCAAGGGTAGACAACACTCTGGAAACAGGTCACGACTCATTCTGACTGTCAACATCAGAGATCCCAGATTAATAACATCATGTTCGAAAGATTACAGGTAAAATAAATAGTATAAGTCTTCAGTTTATAATTAGACAGTTTACTCGGGTGTCTGATCATCCGGAAGTGATGACTGTGACCGTGCAGTCCGCGGGTAGTAATAGCCTAGCAAAAAAAAATATTAAAACATGAGAAACAAACGCCCGGTAAGTTTATTCAGGTATACACCAATAAATAGTTACATAAATTATCATACATAGTATATGTATACAGAACCTACGATAACCCAAAAAAGTCAGTAACTTATTTCCTTTATATTTTTTGGACCAGAATCCACAGTGAGGACCAACAGTGTTGTTGACAGTTATTACAGAGCGTTGAAGGTAACAGGTTACTTCAGAGATGAAGCGTTGGGAAGTGTACTTTCTGGTGTTTTGAGAGTGTGGGTGTGTGCAGGAGGTGCCACACCCTGCAGTGGCGGCAGAGTGAGTCAGACTGGTGTGGTGGCGGGCGTGGCGGCGCGCGTGGCGGCGCGCCCTCTAACTCCCTCCGGAAGCATCGTGACCTTGACGCGCTACCCTCTAAGGTCGCAGTCCTTGGTGGTAACAAGTGCAGCGTCTGCTGTACTGTCCCTGGTGGCAGTGCAGCAGCGTCTGCTGTACTCTCCCTGGTGGCAGTGCAGCAGCGTCTGCTGTACTGTCCCTGGTGGCAGTGCAGCAGCGTCTGCTGTACTGTCCCTGGTGGCAGTGCAGCAGCGTCTGTTTGTACTGCCCCTGGTGGCAGTGCAGCGCGTCTGCTGTACTGTCCCTGGTGGCAGTGCAGCAGCGTCTGCTGTACTGTCCCTGGTGGCAGTGCAGCAGCGTCTGCTGTACTGTTCCTGGTGGAAAGTGCAGCGCGTCTGCTGTACTGTTCCTGGTGGCAGTGCAGCAGCGTCTGCTGTACTGTCCCTGGTGGCAGTGCAGCAGCGTCTGCTGTACTGTCCCTGGTGGCAGTGCAGCAGCGTTGCTGTACTGTCCCTGGGGGCCCAGTGAAAGCAGCGTCTGCTGTACTGTCCCTGGTGGCAGTGCAGCAGCGTCTGCTGTACTGTCCCTGGTGGCAGTGCAGCAGCGTCTGCTGTACTGTCCCTGGTGGCAGTGCAGCAGCGCCCTGCTGTACTGTCCCTGGTGGCAGTGCAGCAGCGTTGCTGTACTGTCCCTGGTGGCAGTGCAGCAGCGTCTGCTGTACTGTCCCTGGTGGCAGTGCAGCAGCGTCTGCTGTACTGTCCCTGGTGGCAGTGCAGCAGCGTCTGCTGTACTCTCCCTGGTGGCAGTGCAGCAGCGTCTGCTGTACTCTCCCTGGTGGCAGTGCAGCAGCGCCCTGCTGTACTGTCCCTGGTGGCAGTGCAGCAGCGTCTGCTGTACTGTCCTGGTGGCAGTGCAGCAGCGTTGCTGTACTGTCCCTTGTGGCAGGGGCAGAGCGTCTGCTGTTACTGTTCCTGGTGGCAGTGCAGCAGCGTCTGCTGTACTGTTCCTGGTGGCAGTGCGGGCAGCGTCTGCTGTACTGTCCCGGGTGGCAGTGCAGCAGCGTCTGCTGTACTGCCCCTGGTGGCAGTGCAGCGCGTCTGCTGTACTGTCCCTGGTGGCAGTGCAGCAGCGTCTGCTGTACTGTCCCTGGTGGCAGTGCAGCAGCGTCTGCTGTACTGTCCCTGGTGGCAGTGCAGCAGCGTCTGCTGTACTGTCCCTGGTGGCAGTCGCAGCAGCGTCTGCTGTACTGTCCTGGTGGCAGTGCAGCAGCGTCTGCTGTACTGCCCCTGGTGGCAGTGCAGCAGCGTCTGCTGTACTGTCCCTGGTGGCAGTGCAGCGCGTCTGCTGTACTGTCCTGGTTTGGCAGTGCAGCAGCGTCTGCTTTTACTGTCCCTGGTGGCAGTGCAGCAGCGTCTGCTGTACTGCCCCTGGTGGCAGTGCAGCAGCGTCTGCTGTACTGTCCCTGGTGGCAGTGCAGAAGGTCTGCTGTACTGTCCCTGGTGGCAGTGCAGCAGCGTTGCTGTACTGCCCCTGGTGGCAGTGCAGCAGCGTCTGCTGTACTGTCCCTGGTGGCAGTGCAGCAGCGTCTGCTGTACTGTCCCTGGTGGCAGTGCACCAGCGTCTGCTGTACTGTCGCTGGGGGCAGTGCGCACCCGTCTGCTGTACTTTCCCTGGTGGCAGTGCAGCAGCGTCTGCTGTACTGTCCCTGGTGGCAGTGCAGCAGCGTCTGCTGTACTGTCGCTGGTGGCAGGGGCAGCAGCGTCTGCTGTACTCGTCGCGGGTTTGGCAGTGCAGCAGCGTCTGCTGTACTGTCCCTGGTGGCAGTGCAGCAGCGTCTGCTGTACTGTTCCTGGGGGCCAGTGCACCCAGCGTCTGCTGTACTGTCCCTGGTGGCAGTGCAGCAGCGTCTGCTGTACTGTCCCTGGTGGCAGTGCAGCAGCGTCTGCTGTACTGTCCCTGGTGGCAGTGCAGCAGCGTCTGCTGTACTGTCCCTGGTGGCAGTGCAGCAGCGTCTGCTGTACTGTCCCTGGTGGCAGTGCAGCAGCGTCTGCTGTACTGACACACGCCGCCACACCAGTGCCTACATTTCCCTTACCCTTGACAGATCATGCACTAACAGCCTGAGTGATCAGAGAATAAACTGTTTGGCAGATGGGGGGGGGGGACGATCCTCCACCACACCCTGCGCTGAATAACCCACACGGGTTTAGTACATAAAGAACACGCATAAAGATGGATGATTCAGAGAACCAACAAGTTGAGAAATTAATAATTTATCAGAAGGAACCAATACGTTGTAGAGGAAAACGTCGACTACGTTTCGGTCCATCCTTTGACATAACCAAGTTCGACTTAATGGTTCAAGATGGAGTGAAACGTAGTGAGAAGTTTTTTACATAACATAAGGAGGAGCACTGCAGCAGGCCTACTGGCTCATGTTAGGCAGGTGCAAGTCTCTTACTGGCCCTAAAATGTGGTTTATTTGTGAGGTGTTTCTTACCATGGTATTGTAATACATTTGTGAGGTGTTGCAAGCACAGTATTGATACATTTGTGAGGTGTTGCAAGCATAACGATACATTTGTGAGGTGTTGCAAGCATAACGATACATTTGTGAGGTGTTGCAAGCATAACGAACATTTGTGAGGTGTTTTGCAAGATAACGAAAATTTGTGAGGTGTTGCAAGCATAACGATACATTTGTGAGGTGTTGCAAGCATAACGATACATTTGTGAGGTGTTGCAAGCATAACGATACATTTGTGAGGTGTTGCAAGCATAACGATACATTTGTGAGGTGTTTTCAAGCATAACGATAATTTGTGAGGTGTTGCAAGCATAACGATACATTTGTGAGGTGTTGCAAGCATAACGATACATCTGTGAGGCGTTGCAAGCATAACGATACATTTGTGAGGTGTTGCAGGTATGATACATTTGTGAGGTGTTGTAAGTAGAGTATTGATATATTTGTGAGGTGTTGCAAGCATATTGATTCATTTGTGAGGTATTGCAAGCACAGTATTGATACAGTTGAGGTGTTGCAAGCACAGTATTGATACATTTGTGAGGTGTTGCAAGCACAGTATAGATTCACTTGCGAGGTGTTGGAAGCACAGCGTTGTGCGTCATTTTCACCACCTTCTCAAAATAGTGGAGCATCCTGACCTCAGTAGGTGAGGCTGCCTGTGCCTTGAAGGGCACAGGCAGCCTCATGTCTCATAACAACGTAAAGGATTAGCAGTGTAGCAGGCCTGTTGGCTCATGCCTGGAGTATACCTGGAAAGAGTTCCGGAAGTCAACGCCCCCGCGGCCCGGTCTGTGACCAGGCCTCATGGTGGATCAGGGCCTGATCAACCAGGCTGTTACTGCTGGCCGCACGTAATCCAACGTACGAACCACAGTCCGGCTGGTCAGGTACTGACTTTAGGTGCCTGTCCAGTGCCTGCTTGAAGACAGCCAGGGGTCTATTGGTAATCCCCCAGGCAGGTCCTTCACAAATTCATCTCACTAACAGAATATTTGGCCAACCCATTTTCAACGCCACCTAGGCAATAGGCCTTGGTAAATCTATGTACTTGTTTGCAAGTCCCACTCAAATCCAACCCCTCTCATTCGTGTATTTATCCAATCTGTCTTCAAGAAGGCATTGTACAGGCACCTAGAGTCAGTACCTGACCAACCGGGCGGTGGTTCGTACGTCAGCTTGTGTGTGGCCAGCAGTAACAGCCTGGTTGATCAGACCCTGATCCACCATGAGGCCTGGTCTCAGACCGGGCCTCGGGGGCGTTGACCCCCGAAACCCTCTCCAGGTAAACCTAAATTTGAAACGACCCAAGGTTTTAGCTTCATTAACCCTACAAGGCGAACTGTTCCACTCAACTATCCTATTTCCAAACCAGTACTTTCTCTGGAGTGATGCTGGTGTTTCTGCTTTCTGTAAGATGCTGCTCGTCTCGTAAGAGGTGATGCTGCTGCCTAATGACAATAATCCGCTGAATCACGAACATTGCTACGTAGTTGACAGTTTTGTCTTGTCTTAGTTAAGAAAATTCTTTGGGGTAATGTGCCCCACCTGGAGTTGATTTCCTGGTTCCCCGCCTGCGTTCCCCGACACCACCTCCGTGGCCCGGTTCCAGGCAGGCTTCACGGTTTGTTGACTTGATTGACCAAGGTGTTGGTGCCAGCTGCGCGCCATCCAGCATATATCCCACAGTGAATTTGTAAATGGTCCAAGTCGGACCGAAACGTCGTCGTAAGCTCCTCTCTCATATGTGCTAGTTTGTGTATTGTTCCAGTCGCCGTATTGTGCGTTTTTTTCTTTCTGTATGTACCACAGCCTGGCTGATCAGGAACTGACTTGAATTTATCGGTTCCCTCTTGAAGACAGCTAGGGGTCTGTTGTGCAGTTGCTGTGATTCCTTGTGTATGAATCTTGGTTTTTATACCTTCATTGTTGATGATTCCTAGTAGGTGACCTGGTCCTGCCTAGAAAGGAGAAGCGCTGCACCCTAGCTGCAGTGATCCTTCTGTTCTTAGGATAGTCGCGTCGTGTTCCTCCTGCATGGTTTCCGACAACGTTGCCTGATTTACTTCCTGGTCGGTCCGTCTCTGGTGGTTTGCACACGTTCCAGCGTACAGAGTAAAAGAGGGCGACTGAATTGCTTAAAAACAAGAATAGTCACTCATATAGCAAAAAAAAAAAAAAAAAAAAAAAAAAAAGGGGGGCGAAGCCTTAAGCGACATGTTAGTTAACTTGTCTTCTAATATCATGACTCGCGAAATCGTAATGACACGATTGCAAACAAACCATACCACGGGCGGGGTTTGAACCCGCGGTCCGAGTCTCAAAACTCCAAACCGTCCTAAGCTAGCTGGCCCAGTAGGTAACGCGACGGTCTGGAGTTTTGAGACTCGGACCGCGGGTTCAAACCCCACCCGTGGTATGGTTTGTTTGCAATCGTGTCATTACGATTTCGCGAGTCATGATATTAGAAGACAAGGAAAATAACATGTCGCTTAAGGCTTCGCCCATTTTTTTTTTTTTTTGCTGTAGGAGTGACTATTCTTGTTTCTAAGCAATTCAGTAGCCCTCTTTTTTTCCCCTACAATCTACCTTGTCCATAATTACTATCGCATTTGTTTTGTCTGCTTTCGTAAGGTGAAGCCTAGACTTCACCTTACGAAAGCAGACAAAGCAAATGTGATAATAATTATGAACAGGGTACATAATAGGGAAAAATAATCATATTAGGAGACAGGGAAACTCACGCGTCTCTTAAAGAACAATACAAAACATTGTTAAACAGTCCACTAGGCAGGAGAATTGACTGTTTTTTTTACTGCCTCTGTCTACCTTACCTTACAAATTATGTATCTGTCGTAAGAACAATTTCCCAGAATTACGAAAAGGGAATAAAAAAAAATACCTGTGACTGTGTTCCTGTGAGTTTTGCTCCACCAGCACTGCTCTGGACAAGGCTTGTCTGGTTCTTGCCTGGTCACCCAGGCTTGTCTGGTTCTTGCCTGGTCACCCTGGCTTGTCTGGTTCTTGCCTGGTCACCCTGGCTTGTCTGGTTCTTGCCTGGTCACCCTGGCTTGTCTGGTTCTTGCCTGGTCACCCAGGCTTGTCTGGTTCTTGCCTGGTCACCCTGGCTTGTCTGGTTCTTGCCTGGTCACCCAGGCTTGTCTGGTTCTTGCCTGGTCACCCTGGCTTGTCTGGTTCTTGCCTGGTCACCCTGGCTTGTCTGGTTCTTGCCTGGTCACCCTGGCTTGTCTGGTTCTTGCCTGGTCACCCTGGCTTGTCTGGTTCTTGCCTGGTCACCCTGGCTTGTCTGGTTCTTGCCTGGTCACCCTGGCTTGTCTGGTTCTTGCCTGGTCACCCTGGCTTGTCTGGTTCTTGCCTGGTCACCCAGGCTTGTCTGGTTCTTGCCTGGTCACCCAGGCTTGTCTGGTTCTTGCCTGGTCACCCAGGCTTGTCTGGTTCTTGCCTGGTCACCCAGGCTTGTCTGGTTCTTGCCTGGTCACCCAGGCTTGTCTGGTTCTTGCCTGGTCACCCAGGCTTGTCTGGTTCTTGCCTGGTCACCCAGGCTTGTCTGGTTCTTGCCTGGTCACCCAGGCTTGTCTGGTTCTTGCCTGGTCACCCAGGCTTGTCTGGTTCTTGCCTGGTCACCCAGGCTTGTCTGGTTCTTGCCTGGTCACCCAGGCTTGTCTGGTTCTTGCCTGGTCACCCAGGCTTGTCTGGTTCTTGCCTGGTCACCCAGGCTTGTCTGGTTCTTGCCTGGTCACCCAGGCTTGTCTGGTTCTTGCCTGGTCACCCAGGCTTGTCTGGTTCTTGCCTGGTCACCCAGGCTTGTCTGGTTCATGCCTGGTCACCCTGGCTTGTCTGGTTCTTGCCTGGTCACCCTGGCTTGTCTGGTTCTTGCCTGGTCACCCAGGCTTGTCTGGTTCTTGCCTGGTCACCCAGGCTTGTCTGGTTCTTGCCTGGTCACCCAGGCTTGTCTGGTTCATGCCTGGTCACCCAGGCTTGTCTGGTTCTTGCCTGGTCACCCTGGCTTGTCTGGTTCTTGCCTGGTCACCCAGGCTTGTCTGGTTCATGCCTGGTCACCCAGGCTTGTCTGGTTCTTGCCTGGTCACCCAGGCTTGTCTGGTTCTTGCCTGGTCACCCAGGCTTGTCTGGTTCTTGCCTGGTCACCCAGGCTTGTCTGGTTCATGCCTGGTCACCCAGGCTTGTCTGGTTCTTGCCTGGTCACCCAGGCTTGTCTGGTTCTTGCCTGGTCACCCAGGCTTGTCTGGTTCTTGCCTGGTCACCCAGGCTTGTCTGGTTCTTGCCTGGTCACCCAGGCTTGTCTGGTTTCATGCCTGGTCACCCAGGCTTGTCTGGTTCTTGCCTGGTCACCCAGGCTTGTCTGGTTCTTGCCTGGTCACCCAGGCTTGTCTGGTTCTTGCCTGGTCACCCAGGCTTGTCTGGTTCTTGCCTGGTCACCCAGGCTTGTCTGGTTCAGGCCTGGTCACCCAGGCTTGTCTGGTGCTTACCTGATCAACCAGGTTGTTGCTGCTGGCGATCCTCGTGCAACACCTGGACTGATAAAAGCTTACCCAGTGTCTTCTTCATCTCTGTCAACTCAGCACCTCCATGTAGGACACATGACTCGCATTTTCACTTATTTAATTTCATATCCAAACAAACGTATTTCTTACTCATTCACAGTGAATATCTTTTTACATACGTGATTACATAGCCAGCAACACCAGTGGAGGCGCGTGGATATCCTTGGCTGATTTAAAATTCAGCCTCTGGTGAGCCGACGTGGAGAGAAAAGGATGGGTGGGTGGATGGAGTGAAGGGCTATGGGACTGGCTGGAGTGAAGGGCTGGGAGGGATGGGACAGGATGGAGTGAAGGGCTGGGAGGGATGGGACAGGATGGAGTGAAGGGCTGGGAGGGATGGGACAGGATGGAGTGAAGGGCTGGGAGGGATGGGACAGGATGGAGTGAAGGGCTGGGAGGGATGGGACAGGATGAGTGAAGGCTGGGAGGGAGGGGGGGGATGGACAGGATGGAGTGAAGGGCTGGAGGGATGGGACAGGATGGAGTGAAGGGCTGGGAGGGATGGGACAGGATGGAGTGAAGGGCTGGGAGGGATGGGACAGGATGGAGTGAAGGGCTGGGAGGGATGGGACAGGATGGAGTGAAGGGCTGGGAGGGATGGGACAGGATGGAGTGAAGGGCTGGGAGGGATGGGACAGGATGGAGTGAAGGGCTGGGAGGGATGGGACAGGATGGAGTGAAGGGCTGGGAGGGATGGGACAGGATGGAGTGAAGGGCTGGGAGGGATGGGACAGGATGGAGTGAAGGGCTGGGAGGGATGGGACAGGATGGAGTGAAGGGCTGGGAGGATGGGACAGGATGGAGTGAAGGGCTGGAGGGATGGGACAGGATGGAGTGAAGGGCTGGGAGGGGAAGGAAGAGTGGGGCGGGGTTGAGAGAAGACGGGTTGTGCATGGATCAGGTAGATCCTACCTCATTCATCTACTGGCAGAAAACATAAACAATAGTAGAAATGACAGATGCTGTGGGTGCCTTTATTTACGACTTTCCCCCCCCCCCTTGGCAGTAGCGAAACATTGTAGCCAATAAAGGTATTAACTACATGCTTGCTTCATTTAATTCACCGTGTCGGTATTACATAACATTCCAGTTTTTGAGGAAAGAAGGTAGCTGTTACTTGAATTATTGTTTTGGTATTGTGGTAACAGGAGATCCCTCCAACCAACATTACAAATCAAACAGTGGAGCGGTACAGTAGGCCTACTGGCCTGTGTATACTAGTACGTAGGTTCAGCCCCACCCATCCATGTACCTGCCCAGTCTATTTTTAAAGCCTGCTTTACGTCCTGCCATCTTACCAGATGATGTCAGAAACACTGCCGGAAGTCTTCAAGAGGCAACTCGACAAATACCTCCGCCAAGTGCCAGGCTGTGACGGATATGTGGGCCAGTGGGCCGCCAGCAGCAGCAGCAGCAGCAACAACCTGGTTGGCCAGCCACCCACTAGACAAGCCTGGCCCAGGTTCAGGCTTCAGGAGTAGGAAAACTCATCCCCCCCCCGTGGCCCGATCCCAGACCAGGCCTCCCGGTTGCTGATATGATTGACCAGGCTGTTGGTGCTGGCCGCACTCAGTCCAGCGTAGGCACCACACCTAGGCTGGTCGGGAAACTGATTTGAAACTTACTAAATTTCTTCTTGAAGACAACCAATAGCCAATGATTTGTTGATTTCCCTTATTCACGGAGGGATGGCGTTCAGAAGTCGAGACTCTTAAAGTTCTCGCTTCAATGTTTTGTGTACAGTATTGATGTATATTCTTGCCTTCTTATTGGTAATAATTTGAAAGAAAACTGAAAATTTCTCGAAGGTATTTATGGTACTGTCTTGTAGTTTTGTGTGGTGGTGGTGGTGTTGTGATGGTGTTGAAGGTGGGGTTAGGAAGTGGTGGCGGTGTTGAAGGTGGTGGTGGTATCCTAGCTGGGGTCACCCCAAGTCGTAAGTCAGCCAGCCATGAGATGCTGCGTGATGCTCTCAAGGAGAAGACCGGTTCACTTCTTAACTTGTCCCCATCCTTCTCCAAGGTTCCTCCCTGCTGCCCCTCTCTACCTCCTGCTCCTCCTCCTCCTCCTGCTGCTCGTGACGCTACAGGCAATGTGTCTACTGCTGTTGCTTGCATAGTATTCCTGCTTTCTCTTATGTTGCTTCTGATGGTGAGATTTCTCGTAAGTTGGTGTTGATGTTATTGTTGCTAGTGTAACGTAGTGTTGCGGATGTTTACTGGCGGTGGATTACGGGAATGTTGTGAGAGGAATGATGGCCGCCATGTCTGGTGATGAGTCCGCTGAAGGTTATCTGGTGTATTGCGATGAAGGAGAACCACTTTTAAGGTTTTTACTAGCTGGTACCTGAGAGCACCTGGCCAGAAGTTACGTGTCAGGTGCGCGTTCCTTGATGCCTGTTTCCTGCTATCTGTTCCCTACCGCCCGTCTCCTGCTACCTCTGTCCTGCAACCTCTGTCCTGCTACCCGTCTCCTGCTGCTTAAACAAGCTACAATGTAATCCTCAACTCCACGAGTGTATTCATGCAGTACCTTCAGTAAATATAATCCTATTCCAGTCAAACTAAATGCAACTTGAAATGCTCGTTAATAACCCACGTGAAGATAAACACAGGAGGTTGATTATCTGTATATTTCGACCCCATACGGGTTATTATTGAACATTGACAGGCGTTCCTTACACATTAGTTATCCGTAATGTGAAATGTTTCCCGGGACCACCTCTCTGTCTAGTCCCTGACTAGACGTGGTTGGCTAACCACGTCTAGTCAGGGGACTAGACAGCAAGTCTGTTGGGACTTGCAATCTGGCGGTGGCTCAACAGACTAGCTATTCATGAATTAAGGATATATATGAAGAGAGTATATCTGAAAATGTTAGTTGCTAAAAAATTATTTGTTACTGAAGATGGTGCTGCTGCTGATTGAATTAGTTTAGCAGTCTACGGTGCCTCCAACTAAGATTTTATTTCAGTGAGTTAGAATTATTTCCTCTATTGTTTGACAGGTATGAATTATAAGCAACAGCCTAGTTGATCAGGCAGGCAACCACCATAAAACTGGCCTTAGGCTGGGCTACAAGAAATCGGTGGAAAATATTCGAGAGTGGCTATACTACACTGAGGAATTTTTGGTGCTCATTATATAATAGTTTAGACATTTGCCAGTGGACTTAGAGGAGTTTAAGAGAGCAGTAGCTACTTCCAGTGGCAGTTCTGCACCAGGTCCTGTTTTTTTCTTGTATATTCTCCAGGCTGCAGTATTGTATCTGGATGTTAATGTTTTTGTGCAGTATTTCTGTATAAAGGATACAAGTGCCTTCACTGTCATTGACTTACCTCGTGTTCTGAAGGTTAATATTATTCCATCAGCACTTGTTATAGTGACACTGTTCTCATGACGCTAGTGACGAGCCCAGTAGTGTTGCTGTCTCTTAGAATGCGTGCCCATCACCCAGGCCTCTTACACCTTATTTGTAATTGTCTTTGATTGCATTTTAGACTCGTCGATGGGCAGATTGTGTTGTTGGCTGGGTATGTTGGGTGGGTAGATTATTGGCCGGGTATCAGGTAGACTGCTGGGTGGGTAGATTGTGTGGGCACGGCTGAAGTGAAGGTAACCTTTCGGGTATTATGTTAGTAAATATTGTAGCTAGCCGTAGTGATGTGTGTGTGGGTGAGTCAGTGGTGATGTGTGTGTGGGTGAGTCAGTGGTATGTGTGTGTGGGTGAGGTCAGTGTGATGTGTGTGTGGTGAGTCAGTGGTGATGTGTTTTTGGGTGATCAGTGTGATGTGTGTTGGGTAGTCAGTGGTGATGTGTGTGTGGGTGAGTCAGTGGTGATGTGTGTGTGGGTGAGTCAGTGGTGATGTGTGTGTGGGTGAGTCAGTGGTGATGTTGATCGTGTGATGTGGGTGTGAGTCAGTGGTGATGTGTGTGTGGTGAGTCAGTTGATGTTGATGGGTGTGGGTGAGTCAGTGGTGATGTGGGTGAGTCAGTGGTGATGTGGTGAGTCAGTGGTGATGTGGTGAGTCAGTGGTGATGTGGGTGAGTCAGTGGTGAGTGTGGGTGAGTCAGTGGTGATGTGGTGTGGGTTGAGTCAGTGGTGATGTGGGTGAGTCAGTGGTGTGGGTGAGTCATGGTGATGGGTGAGTCAGTGGGAGATGTGTGGTGAGTCAGTGGTGATGTGGGTGAGTCAGTGGTGATGTGGGTGAGTCAGTGGTGATGTGGTGGAGTCAGTGGTGATGTGGGTGAGTCAGTGGTGATGTGGGTGAGTCAGTGGTGATGTGGGTGAGTCAGTGGTGATGTGGGTGAGTCAGTGGTGATGTGGGTGAGTCAGTGGTGATGTGGGTGAGTCAGTGGTGATGTGGGTGAGTCAGTGGTGATGTGGGTGAGTCAGTGGTGATGTGGGTGAGTCAGTGGTGATGTGGGTGAGTCAGTGGTGATGTGGGTGAGTCAGGGGTGATGTGGGTGAGTCAGTGGTGATGTGGGTGAGTCAGTGGGTTGATCATGTGATGGGTGAGTCAGTGGTGATGTGGTGAGTCAGTGGTGATGTGGGTGAGTCAGTGGTGATGTGGGTGAGTCAGTGGTGATGTGGTGAGTCAGTGGTGATGTGGGTGAGTCAGTGGTGATGTGGGTGAGTCGTGTGATGTGGGTGAGTCAGTGGTGATGTGGGTGAGTCAAGTGGTGATAGTGGGGTGAGTCAGTGGTGATGTGGGTGAGTCAGTGGTGATGTGGGTGAGTCAGTGGTGATGTGGGTGAGTCAGTGTGATGTGGTGAGTCAGTGGATGTGGGTGAGTCAGTGGTGATGTGGGTGAGTCAGTGGTGATAGTGGGGTGAGTCAGTGGTGATGTGGTGAGTCAGTGATGTGGGTGAGTCAGTGGTGATGTGGGTGAGTCAGTGGTGATGTGGGTGAGTCAGTGGTGATGTGGGTGAGTCAGTGATGGGGTGATGTGGGTGAGTCAGTGGTGATGGTGGGTGAGTCAGTTGGTGACGTGTGTGGTGTAGTCGATCAGTGGTGTAGTGTGGGTCGAGTCAGTGGTGATGTGGGTGAGTCAGTGGTGATGTGGTGTGTTAGCGAGTCAGTGGTGATGTGTGGGTGAGTCAGTGGTGATGTGTGTGAGTCAGTGGTGATGTGTGTGGTGAGTCAGTGGGATGTGTGTGGGAGTCAGTGGGATGTGGGTGGTGAGGAGTCAGTGGTGTGTGTGTGGGGTGAGCGAGTCAGTGGTGATGTGTGTGTGGGGTGAGCGAGTCAGTGGTGATGTGTGTGTGGGTGAGCGAGTCAGTGGTGATGTTTGGTGAGCAGTCGTGGTAGTGTGTGGGGTGAGCGAGTCAGTGGTGATGTGTGTGTGGGGTGAGCGAGTCAGTGGTGATGTGTGGTGGGTGAGCGAGTCAGTGGTGATGTGTGTGTGTGTGAGCGAGTCAGTGGTGATGTGTGTGGGGTGAGCGAGTCAGTGGTGATGTGTGTGTGGGGTGAGCGAATCAGTGGTGATGTGTGTGTGGGTGAGCGAGTCAGTGGTGATTGTTGCTGTGTTAGGTTAGGTGAACGTCTATTTACCAGACGTAACTAACAAGAGGAAGGGAGGGAGGGACGGAGGGAGAGATGGGGAAGGACCAGCACAGAAAACTGAGGCAAGTCAAAGAACAGTGTTTACGTGTTAACAAGAGCGTGGCTTTTTCTTAGTATATTAACCCACGATGGTGACAACCACACACCATCACTGTGTGATGTTTGTCTGAGGAGGAAGAAGACTGGCTCGCCAGCAGGCTAGTTTTAGGACTGGCTCGCCAGCAGGCTAGTTTTAGGACTGGCTCGCCAGCAGGCTAGTTTTAGGACTGGCTCGCCAGCAGGCTAGTTTTAGGACTGGCTCGCCAGCAGGCTAGTTTTAGGACTGGCTCGCCAGCAGGCTAGTTTTAGGACTGGCTCGCCAGCAGGCTAGTTTTAGGACTGGCTCGCCAGCAGGCTAGTTTTTAGGACTGGCTCGCCAGCAGGCTATTTTAGGACTGGCTCCACAGGGTAGTTTTAGACTGGCTCGCCAGCAGCTAGTTTTAGACTGGCTCGCCAGCATGCTAGTTTTTAGGACTGCTCGCAAGCGAGGCTAGTTTTAGGACTGCTCGCCACAGCTAGTTTTAGACTGCTCGCCACAGCTAGTTTAGTACTGGCTCGCCAGCAGGATAGTTTTAGTGTCTGGCTTTGCCACAGGCTAGTTTTAGTACTGTCTCGCAGCACTAGTTTTTAGGACTGGCTCGCCAGCCCGAGTCTTCACTCTTCCCTTCAGCAAGTTGTTGACATCGTGGCGTTATATTTCGCGAGTCATCCCTTGTTGTTTAAATTTCCCTTGCACTGTTGCCTTGCTCCACGTTGCCTTTAAGTCTTGCCTGAAAATATATGCAAATGCTGTAAATGCGATTCTTTGGGTGTTTCGCCCGCATTGTGGACTTTGCATAAGTCACAAATCTGTGGGGGTGCGATAAATCCAACACGTGTGGAACGGTGATACAGAAATACATTAACTCATCTGTCTCTCATTCACCGTGTCTGAATTTGTAACCATTTTCTGTACTAGAGTAATTGCGGTTGCAGGGGTCGAAATCATGCTCCTGCCCCGCCTCTTCACTGATCGCTACTTGGCCACTCCTCCCTGCATCCACGAGCATTATCTCTGTTGTTGCGTGAGCGATCAGTTGCTATAACTGACACTAGAAGGCTTGATAACTACGTAAACTTCTCGATCCCCGATTGCTCCTGTCTTCTGCCACACAGGAGAGTTAAGGTAGCTTACGGTTAAATGGTCTTCTTAGAGGGCTTGTTGCAAATTTGCAGACTTCATGCGGGTTTCCAGTATATGGCGTCATCGTCTTGTGACTGTGCATTTAGATTCGTTTGAGACAAGGAGTCTGCTCTTGGGGTAGTTAGTACGAGTTTTAGATTCCTACTTAACATCTGATGATTAAGACACATGTGCAACAGTTAGGTATCTGTATTGTTGAAACGTTTCGTCTATACAGTAGACAATTACAAAGGCAGCAGGTTTAGTAGTGAAATGATGTAATCAGTCCATCAGCCTCGGTGAAAGGATATTTGAGGTGGTCAGTCGGTAGTTCCAACAATACAGATACCTAACTGTTGCACATGTATCTTAATCATCAAGTTGTCGGTATTTTATACCATTTTCAACATATTAACATCTGCTTGTTGATTCCAGGAGTGATCGCTACTGCGTGCGTTCCCAGACCGTGCCTCCTAGTTGGTGGGCTTGTTAATCAGTTAGGCTGTTGGTGCTAGCAGTAAGAAGGTCTTCTGTCTTCCCATTGTCCTTGAATTTGTATTGATAAAGCCACTGGATGGCGAAACGTCATGTTTCGCCATCGGTATAAAATATAACGTATAAAAAATAACGTGTCTTAATATGTTCACTTGTCGGTATAAAATACCGACAAGTGAACATATTAAGACACGTTTATAACAGTTGGGTATCTTTATTAACGAAACTTTTCGCCTACACAGTAGGCTTCTTTAGTCAGATACAGAGGCAGCACATGTCAATTCTTCATCTTATCAGTATTGTATACCATACATTTATAAGTTCAGCGTAGGCGCCGCTGGCGACTGGTCAGATGATTCGTGGAACTCGCCAAGTTCACCCTTGAGACAGTTACGGATGTGCCGGTGATTCACGTTAGAAGGGAGTGTGTTGAATGTATTGAGGGTTGGAGTGTGATTACTACGGGTCTCGAGGTTCCCAACTTAAACTCAGCTGTTGGTATTACCCCCAGCATCGTCAGTCTCATTACTGCTACATCTCCAACTTCACTCCTGTTCCCTCTTGTGTTCCCTAGAGCATTGAAATGCTTCTCCATACAGTGTTGCTGCTGTCTGCTTCACATAAACGCAGAGTTGTGTAACTGCCATTATTATATTTATCTCTACATGTACAAAGTATACAGACTAGCTGACATTAACATACTATTATATAGAAAGTCCCTTGTTATGCTGAGCATTATCCCCAGGATGCGACCCACACCAGTCGACTAACACCCAGGTACGTATTTTACTGCTGAATGAACAGGGACAGCTGGTGTGTTAAGGAAACACGCCCTAATGTTTCCACCCATACCGGGGCTCGAACCACGGACCTCAGTGTGAGAGATGAGTGCGCTAGCAGTCGAGCTACGGCCATCGTTGTACTTCAGGTAGGTGAGGCACCCTGATGACGCATACCACCTTGTATATAAACAATGTCCCTCACACTCACCTTCGCCTACTAATGGACGAAGATGAAACTATGCAAGACGTGAGGAACCTGTCGTAAATCAACACGATATTTTTTTTTACTTGGCCATTTAAACTGTTCCACACTATTAGCTGTCCCTCAAATTGCAACCTATGCAAAGTGCCGACGTCCTGCCAGTATAATTTCAAGGTCAAAGTCCTCTGAAGATCTTGTTAGTATGTGGAGTGCCACTAGTGAGTCATGGGCCAGTAGGCTTGCTGCAGTGTTCCCCTCTGATATTCTTGTCCTGTTATGTGGGCCTGTGCACAGCATTGCCTCATTACAGTCAGCCCAGGTATTACAGGTACATGAACGTGCAGTTGCACCTGAGACCATTGTGGTTCCTAGATCCGTCAGGATGACCGCTCGCCAGGACCCTGCTTCTTATCCGTATTAAGGACGTGCTATTTTTAATCTGTGGGTGGTAGGCAAGACGAATATAAGAAATGTAGGAGTATCGGAGACTTGTGTGATGGTACTGTCTTGTGTGATGGTACTGTCTTGTGTGATGGTACTGTCTTGTGTGATGGTACTGTCTTGTGTGATGGTACTGTCTTGTGTGATGGTACTGTCTTGTGTGATGGTACTGTCTTGTGTGATGGTACTGTCTTGTGTGATGGTACTGTCTTGTGTGATGGTACTGTCTTGTGTGATGGTACTGTCTTGTGTGATGGTACTGTCTTGTGTGATGGTACTGTCTTGTGTGATGGTACTGACTTGTTTGATACAACTGGCCACCCTTCCCAAGTGCAGGTATATCTGGGAGTTGCTACCATCACTTGATGTTCACCCAACTAAATGTGTCGTCACAAACTATTAACACCCTACCTCGTTTTGTATTGAAATGCGAAAAATTTGCGAATTTAGAGAATTTTTTCGCATATATAAGAGGAATGCTCAAATATTTCGCGGAGACGGCACAATATCAAAATCTAGAGCTAGACGCCCTGGCATTTCTTGTTGGTAAACAATGTTGCAACTTGTATAAATGTTGGTAAAAATTACTGACGATGTGTTACGTATAAGGACACAACTACAACTAATGTGAAAGACATGAGTGGATGTCGGTGGATGTGACTAGGACCTGACTGGCTCGGGTCGGTAGGTGACTAGGACCTGACTGGCTCGGGTCGGTAGGTGACTAGGACCTGACTGGCTCGGGTCGGTAGGTGACTAGTCCTGACTGGCTCGGGTGGGTAGGTGACTAGGACCTGACTGTCTCGGGTCGGTAGGTGACTAGGACCTGACTGGCTCGGGTCGGTAGGTGACTAGGACCTGACTGGCTCGGGTCGGTAGGTGACTAGGACCTGACTGGCTCGGGTCGGTAGGTGACTAGGTCCTGACTGGCTTGGGCCGGTAGGTGACTAGGACCTGACTGTCTCGGGTCGGTAGGTGACTAGGTCCTGACTGGCTTGGGCCGGTAGGTGACTAGGTCCTGACTGGCTTGGGCCGGTAGGTGACTAGGACCTGACTGGCTTGGGTCGGTAGGTGACTAGGTCCTGACTGGCTTGGCCGGTAGGTGACTAGGTCCTGACTGGCTTGGGCGTAGGTGACTAGGTCCTGACTGGCTTGGGTCGGTAGGTGACTAGGTCCTGACTGGCTTGGCCGGTAGGTGACTAGGTCCTGACTGGCTTGGGCCGGTAGGTGACTAGGTCCTGACTGGCTTGGGCCGGTAGGTGACTAGGACCTGACTGGCTTGGGTCGGTAGTGACTAGGACCTGACTGGCTTGGCCGGTAGGTGACTAGGTCCTGACTGGCTTGGGTCGGTAGGTGACTAGGTCCTGACTGGCTTGGGTCGGTAGTGACTAGGTCCTGACTGGCTTGGGTCGGTAGGTGACTAGGTCCTGACTGGCTTGGGCCGGTAGGTGACTAGGATCTGACTGGCTTGGGTCGGTAGGTGACTAAGTCCTGACTGGCTTGGGCCGGTAGGTGACTAGGTCCTGACTGGCTTGGGCCGTAGGTGACTAGGACCTGACTGGCTTGGGTCGGTAGTGACTAGGACCTGACTGGCTTGGGCCGGTAGGTGACTAGGTCCTGACTGGCTTGGGTCGGTAGGTGACTAGGTCCTGACTGGCTTGGGTCGGTAGGTGACTAGGTCCTGACTGGCTTGGGCCGGTAGGTGACTAGGACCTGACTGCTTGGGCCGGTAGGTGACTAGGTCCTGACTGGCTCGGGCCGGTAGGTGACTAGTCCTGACTGGCTCGGGTCGGTAGGTGACTAGTCCTGACTGGCTTGGGTCGGTAGGTGACTAGGTCCTGACTGGCTTGGGCCGGTAGGTGACTAGGTCCTGACTGGCTTGGGTCGGTAGGTGACTAGGTCCTGACTGGCTTGGGTCGGTAGGTGACTAGGTCCTGACTGGCTTGGGCCGGTAGGTGACTAGGACCTGACTGGCTTGGGCCGGTAGGTGACTAGGTCCTGACTGGCTTGGGTCGGTAGGTGACTAGGTCCTGACTGGCTTGGGTCGGTAGGTGACTAGGTCCTGACTGGCTTGGGTCGGTAGGTGACTAGGACCTGACTGGCTTGGGTCGGTAGGTGACTAGGACCTGACTGGGTTGGGCCGGTAGGTGACTAGGACCTGACTGGCTTGGGTCGGTAGGTGACTAGGACCTGACTGGCTTGGGCCGGTAGGTGACTAGGTCCTGACTGGCTTGGGTCGGTAGGTGACTAGGTCCTGACTGGCTTGGGCCGGTAGGTGACTAGGTCCTGACTGGCTTGGGTCGGTAGGTGACTAGGTCCTGACTGGCTTGGGTCGGTAGGTGACTAGGTCCTGACTGGCTTGGGTCGGTAGGTGACTAGGTTCTGACTGGCTTGGGTCGGTAGGTGACTAGGACCTGACTGGGTTGGGCCGGTAGGTGACTAGGACCTGACTGGCTTGGGTCGGTAGGTGACTAGGACCTGACTGGCTTGGGCCGGTAGGTGACTAGGTCCTGACTGGCTTGGGTCGGTAGGTGACTAGGTCCTGACTGGCTTGGGTCGGTAGGTGACTAGGTCCTGACTGGCTTGGGTCGGTAGGTGACTAGGACCTGACTGGCTTGGGCCGGTAGGTGACTAGGACCTGACTGGCTTGGGTCGGTAGGTGACTAGGACCTGACTGGCTTGGGCCGGTAGGTGACTAGGTCCTGACTGGCTTGGGTCGGTAGGTGACTAGGTCCTGACTGGCTTGGGCCGGTAGGTGACTAGGTCCTGACTGGCTTGGGCCGGTAGGTGACTAGGTCCTGACTGGCTTGGGCCGGTAGGTGACTAGGACCTGACTGGCTTGGGTCGGTAGGTGTCTAGGTCCTGACTGGCTTGGGCCGGTAGGTGACTAGGTCCTGACTGGCTTGGGCCGGTAGGTGACTAGGTCCTGACTGGCTTGGGTCGGTAGGTGACTAGGTCCTGACTGGCTTGGGTCGGTAGGTGACTAGGTCCTGACTGGCTTGGGCCGGTAGGTGACTAGGTCCTGACTGGCTTGGGCTGGTAGGTGACTAGGTCCTGACTGGCTTGGGTCGGTAGGTGACTAGGTCCTGACTGGCTTGGGTCGGTAGGTGACTAGGTCCTGACTGGCTTGGGCCGGTAGGTGACTAGGTCCTGACTGGCTTGGGCCGGTAGGTGACTAGGTCCTGACTGGCTTGGGTCGGTAGGTGACTAGGTCCTGACTGGCTTGGGTCGGTAGGTGAGTAGGACCTGACTGGCTTGGGTCGGTAGGTGACTAGGTCCTGACTGGCTTGGGTCGGTAGGTGACTAGGACCTGACTGGCTTGGGTCGGTAGGTGACTAGGTCCTGACTGGCTTGGGTCGGTAGGTGACTAGGTCCTGACTGGCTTGGGCCGGTAGGTGACTAGGACCTGACTGGCTTGGGTCGGTAGGTGACTAGGTCCTGACTGGCTTGGGTCGGTAGGTGACTAGGACCTGACTGGCTTGGGCCGGAAGGTGACTAGGACCTGACTGGCTTGGGCCGGTAGGTGACTAGGACCTGACTGGCTTGGGCCGGTAGGTGACTAGGACCTGACTGGCTTGGGCCGGTAGGTGACTAGGACCTGACTGGCTTGGGCCGGTAGGTGACTAGGACCTGACTGGCTTGGGTCGGAAGGTGACTAGGATCTGACTGGCTTGGGCCGGAAGGTGACTAGGATCTGACTGGCTTGGGCCGGAAGGCGACTAGGATCTGACTGGCTTGGGCCGGTAGGTGACTAGGACCTGACTGGCTTGGGCCGGTAGGTGACTAGGACCTGACTGGCTTGGGCCGGTAGGTGATTAGGACCTGACTGGCTTGGGCCGGTAGGTGACTAGGACCTGACTGGCTTGGGCCGGTAGGTGACTAGGACCTGACTGGCTTGGGCCGGTAGGTGACTAGGACCTGACTGGCTTGGGTCAGTAGGTGACTTGGACCTGACTGGCTTGGGCCGGTAGGTGACTAGGGCCTGACTGGCTTGGGTCGGTAGGTGACTAGGGCCTGACTGGCTTGGGTCGGTAGGTGACTAGGACCTGACTGGCTCGGGTCGGTAGGTAACTAGGACCTGACTGGCTTGGGCCGGTAGGTGACTAGGACCTGACTGGCATGGGTCGGTAGGTGACTAGGACCTGACTGGCTTGGGTCGGTAGGTGACTAGGACCTGACTGGCTTGGGCCGGTAGGTGACTAGGACCTGACTGGCTTGGGTCGGTAGGTGACTAGGACCTGACTGGCTTGGGTCGGTAGGTGACTAGGACCTGACTGGCTTGGGCCGGTAGGTGACTAGGACCTGACTGGCTTGGGCCGGTAGGTGACTAGGTCCTGACTGGCTTGGGCCGGTAGGTGACTAGGTCCTGACTGGCTTGTGCCGGTAGGTGACTAGGTCCTGACTGGCTTGGGTCGGTAGGTGACTAGGACCTGACTGGCTTGGGTCGGTATGTGACTAGGACCGGTAGGTGACTAGGGTCTGACTGGCTTGGGTCGGTAGGTGACTAGGACCTGACTGGCTTGGGCCGGTAGGTGACTAGGACCTGACTGGCTTGGGCCGGTAGGTGACTAGGACCTGACTGGCTTGGGCCGGTAGGTGACTAGGACCTGACTGGCTTGGGCCGGTAGGTGACTAGGACCTGACTGGCTTGGGTCGGTAGGTGACTAGGACCTGACTGGCTTGGGCCGGTAGGTGACTAGGACCTGACTGGCTTGGGTCGGTAGGTGACTAGGACCTGACTGGCTTGGGTCGGTAGGTGACTAGGACCTGACTGGCTTGGGCCGGTAGGTGACTAGGACCTGACTGGCTTGGGCCGGTAGGTGACTAGGTCCTGACTGGCTTGGGCCGGTAGGTGACTAGGTCCTGACTGGCTTGTGCCGGTAGGTGACTAGGTCCTGACTGGCTTGGGTCGGTAGGTGACTAGGACCTGACTGGCTTGGGTCGGTATGTGACTAGGACCGGTAGGTACTAGGTCTGACTGGCTTGGGTCGGTAGGTGACTAGGACCTGACTGGCTTGGGCCGGTAGGTGACTAGGACCTGACTGGCTTGGGCCGGTAGGTGACTAGGACCTGACTGGCTTGGGCCGGTAGGTGACTAGGACCTGACTGGCTTGGGCCGGTAGGTGACTAGGACCTGACTGGCTTGGGTCGGTAGGTGACTAGGACCTGACTGGCTTGGGCCGGTAGGTGACTAGGACCTGACTGGCTTGGGCCGGTAGGTGACTAGGACCTGACTGGCTTGGGCCGGTAGGTGACTAGGACCTGACTGGCTTGGGCCGGTAGGTGACTAGGACCTGACTGGCTTGGGCCGGTAGGTGACTAGGACCTGACTGGCTTGGGTCGGTAGGTGACTAGGACCTGACTGGCTTGGGCCGGTAGGTGACTAGGACCTGACTGGCTTGGGTCGGTAGGTGACTAGGACCTGGGATACACCTGGAGGGTATTCCGAGATTCAACGCCCCCGCGGCACTGTCCTTTGAAGTCTCGTGGTGGATCAAGGCCTGAGCAACCAGGCTGTTACTGCTGGCCGTATGTAAACCGACGTACGAACCACAGCCCGGCTGGTCAGGTACTGAGTTTAGGTATCTATCCAGCTCCCTCTAGAATACAACCAGGGGTCTATTGTATTTTATTTTACATGTTGTAACTGTTCAAATTCAATAACATTACCACATTGCTAGTGTTTCCACTAGAATGCACTCCATTGTTACCGGAACTTTCTTAGTCAACAAAAAATTAAGAGTTCGACCCATGAAACTGTTATGGCTATAATCAGTAATAAACGTGGAGACAAACTCAAAAGATTAGTTGATCTATATTTCGACCCCCTTCCCATCCTTCTAGGATCCTCTTCAACACTTACACAAGTGAAATGAGAAGAATAATATATAGGGGAGGTTACACCTCTCCCCGTACAAGGAAGTGCCGCGTGGGTCGACGTGTCAAGCAGTGGGTGGGTTAAACATTATAATAATTCGACTACCTTCCACAGGAAGGTACAAGGTGCATAAGGAAGCTCTTGTATCAGTCCTCTGGTTAAGCCTAGGGTACATAGAGAACAAAAAGGCACAGTACCCTGACTGGAACAATAGAGTACACAGACTAAACAGAGTTAAATTGGAAGCTGCCATAGTGAAGAGATCTGTTCCACAAGGCACAGTACTTGCCCCTTTCCTGTTCCTCATTCTCATATCAGACATGACGGAGATGTAAACCATAGCACTGTATCATCCTTTGCAGGCGATACTAGGATCTGCAAGAGTGTCATCCATTGAGGACACGGCAAATCTCCAAAAAGATATAAACGAAGTTTTCCAATGGGCAACAGAGAACAGTATGATGTTCAATGAAGACAAATTCCAACTACTCCGTTATGGAAAACTGGAGGAAATAATAACTAGAACTGAGTATACTACAAACTCTAATCACACAATAGAGCGCAAAAGTGATGTGAAAGACCTGGGTGTGGTAATGTCCGAAGACCTCACCTTCAAGGATCATAACAATGCCACTATCACATCTGCGAGGAAACTCGTAGGATTGATAATGAGAACATTCAAGACAAGAGATGCCAAGTCAATGATGATCCTTTTTAAATCACTTGTTCTCTCAAGGCTGGAATACTATTAACATCCCCATTCAAGGCAGGTGAAATTGCAGATCTAGAGAATGTACAGAGAACCTTTACTGCACGTATAAGTTCCATCAAACACCTTAACTACTGGGAGCGCCTGGAAGCACTTGACTTGTACTCACTGGAGCGCAGGCGAGATATATATATCGTAATCTACACCTGGAAGATTCTGGAGGGACTGGTCCCTACTATGCACACAGCAATCACTCCCTACGAAAGCAAAAGACTTGGCAGGCGATGCAACATAACCCTCAGTGAAAAGTAGGGGCGTCACTGGTACACTAAGAGAAAACACAATAAGTGTCCGGGGCCCAAGACTGTTCAGCAGCCTCCCACCATCCATAAGGGTAATTACCAATAGACTCTTGGTTGTCTTCAAGGGGAGCTGGACAGATACTTAAAGTCGGTGCCGGATCAGCCGGGCTGTGATTCATACTTTGGACTACGTGCGGTCAGCAGTAACAGCCTCGTTGATCAGGCTCTGATCCACCGGGAGGCCTGGTCGAGGACCGGGCCGCGGGGGCGTTGATCCCCGGAATGCCCTCCAGGTACACACACCTCACGAGTCTTCTGTAAAATTAACATGCATCGCCAATTTTAGTATTGTAAATTGTTTATGGAGTTGTTGTTGGAGTCAGTAAAGCGGATAGTAGGGCGACGAAGGTGAAGGTAGGGAGAATAGTGGTGAGGGAGGTGGTGGTGAAGGATTAAGGAAGAGTAAAGGAGAGTGGTAGTAATTCCTGCGCTTGGTGACTCAGCCTGTCAGCTGTGAGGTCACCTTCTCTTATGCTAGACTTA
This sequence comes from Cherax quadricarinatus, assembly GCF_026875155.1. Classification (NCBI taxonomy): domain Eukaryota; kingdom Metazoa; phylum Arthropoda; class Malacostraca; order Decapoda; family Parastacidae; genus Cherax; species Cherax quadricarinatus. The sequence continues at coordinate 28,672,402 of NC_069453.1, read as the reverse complement.
ACCCACCCTCGCTCCCTCACCACCCATTCCCTACCTCTCTGCCTGCCCCATGCCCAATGCCCTTGTTCTTGCCGTCTTTGCTCCATGCCCTCTCTTTTTCCTATTGCACCTTACCTCATCCCCTCCCTTCCATACCTTATATCCTCCCTTTTTGACAACATTTCTGATATTAATCCCACTTCACTTTGAAAAATCCATTTACACCATGGTAATTTTATCTGTATATAAAGTCCAGACTCGAGGGATTTTAGTCATAAATGAAAAAGAAAATGCTATAACAATCTAGACACTGACGTCACTTCACAAAAGTTACAATACAACAGTAGGTGAAGGCTTCATAGTGTTAAGTTAGATTAGTAAACACACCTGGAATGCCCTCCAGGTAGACATACACTTGCAACATGTACACAACCCAGGACGTTGTTGGTTTATAGCAGGACGCTGTACACGGAACCACCACCACCACCACGCACAGGACTCTAGAAATGTCTACAAAACAGGACGACTCTAGAAATGTCTACAAAACAGGACGACTCTAGAAATGTCTACAAAACAGGACGACTCTAGAAATGTCTACAAAACACACACAATGTGATCATTGTGTAATAGCACACGAAATAAGTGTAGAAGGAATAATGGAAAAGTGGGTTGTCGATCGCTGATTGAATTTCATCACTGTGTTCCCTGTTTGTTATAGTTTTTAATTGCAGGTTACTGCCTTTACACGCACATCATTATTACCTTGTCCTTCCTAAATGATGCGACGCATCGAGCGAGGTGGAATAGTTCCTACTGCCTCTTATTCCAATATTTCCATGATGTCGAGATTGTTTTACTCGAGGTACTGACTCTAGGGAGCTGGACAGATACCTAAAGTCATCACCCGATTAGCTGGGCTATGGTTCGCTGGCCGCACATAGTCCAGCAGTAATTGCCTGGTTGATTAGGTCCTGATCCATCGGGATGCCTGATCAAGGACTGGACCGCGGGGGCGTTGACCCCCTCCCCCCCGGAACACCCTCTAGGTTTGTAGATATTTGAACCATACATGTGCAAAACAGAATTTGGAAAGCAGAGAACAGAAGCCCGCAGAGTTTTATATAAGAGTTTTGTTATTTATAATTTTATATACGATGTATGTTTGACCAATCCTCGAGTATGTGGCTCCAGTATGGAACCCCCCACCTTGTCAAACACGTACAGAAACCCGAAAAGGTTCAAAAGTTTGCAACTAGACTAGTTTCATAACTGAGAAGAATGCACCGCCCCATCCCCTCCCTTTGCCCGATCCCTGACCAGGCCTCTTGGTTGCTAGCCTGATCAATCAAGTTGCTGGTGCCGGCCGACCGCAGCCCAATATATGCACCACATCCCCGTTGATCAGAAATTAATTAACGAAATTTGTCTTCTCTTGAAGAAAGCAAAGAATTTTTTGGTAACCCCTTCATGCATGAAGGGAGGGTGTTGAAGAGTCGTGTTCCTTTACACTGTGTACTCGTCGCTCCCCGGCTCTTCTTCAAAGGTATATTGGACCTTCTGTCAAGCCTTGTGTATTTGTACGTAAGGATTTCAGTACGCAGATTTGGGACCAATCTCTCCAGAATCTTCTGGGTGTAGATTATCGTACATCTTTCTTGCCTATATTCTGAGGAGTACAACTCAAGGAACTTCAGCCTCTCCCAGTAATTTGGGTGCTCCCAGTAATTTAGGCATTTGACTTAGTTTATACGAGTTATGAAGGTTCTCTTTACAATTTCTCCTAGCTTGAAGGGAACCATTAGAACACAATATTCCAACCCAGAGAGACCAAGTGACTTCAGGTGACATCTTCGGCTTGTTATCCAACCTGTCATTTTACTTGCAGTTGCGATAATGACATCATTGCACTTCTTGAACGTGAGATGATCTCACATTATCACTGCTAAGTCTTACATTAGACTTACGCTTGTTTGAGCATTGCATTTAGTTTATTTCTGATCGCTTATAGCTAAAAAAAAATTCTAGGTTAGGTTAACATAGAGTAACATTTACATATATGTACCTAAAAATAAGAAAATAAAGGGCAGCTTGTGCGTGTCAGTGCGGGACACGCCACTGTTCGTCACTGCATCTCCGCGTTCCCTGTTTAACTTGTAGGATGGGATGCAAATCGAGCTATAATGTGTGAGTTGAGAGGACCGGGGACAAAGGGACGCAGGTGACAGAAATGAGTCATGGGGATGTTAGTGTCATACTAAGAAGGTGTAAGATCCCTCTTTGTCTCCCGATTGAGCACTTTACACCACTTAATACTTGATATAAGAGGAAAATTATGGCAGGGGAACTGATAAACAGCTAGATGTATTTCCGTAGCTATGCTGTCCGAGAAAGGTATCCCCTTGTTGCATAACCCCAGCCCCCTGCACGTCCATGCACACGATAGGAATAATGCATGCAGAGGGCAGCATAAGATTTTTAATGCAGTTAAGAACATAATGGAACACTGTAGCAGACCTACTGGCCCATACAAGGCACGTCCTACTCTAAACAGTTGATTATTAGCGTTAAATATTTCAATCGAATCAGAAGAGGTATTTCACAAGTCACCTAATGGAAACTAATCTTGCAATTTTTTCAATAAAAAATAACAAATTAGGACATGTACAGTCTAAAACTAATTCAAACCTTCCCCTAAAGACCAGTTTTGAAGCTGAACAATAAAATGGTATAAAATACTGACAGGTTGTTTAGGTAAGACACATATGCAACAGTTAGGTATCTTTATTTCGAAACGTTTCGCCTACACAGTAGGCTTCTTCAGTCGAGTACAGCAAAGTTGATAGAAGCAGAAGAGACTTGAAGACGATGTAATCAGTCCATCACCCTTAAAGTTTTGAGGTTGTCAGTCCCTCAGTCTGGAGAAGAGTATTGTTCCATTGTCTGGACAATGGAACAATACTCTTCTCCAGACTGAGGGACTGACAACCTCAAAACTTTAAGGGTGATGGACTGATTACATCGTCTTCAAGTCTCTTCTGCTTCTTTCAACTTTTCTGTACTCGACTGAAGAAGCCTGCTGTGTAGGCGAAACGTTTCGAAATAAAGATACCTAACTGTTGCATATGTGTCTTACTTAAACAGTTTTGAAGCTAAAGTGAAGCGGTATTCTCTTATCTCTGAGACACTAATGTTCTGAGATACACCAGCACATTAAGTTTGAAGCCGCTCGGAAGTTGCATTATCAGTTTATCAGTGTTGAGAGTTGAAGTCAAGTGGATGAGGCACTTAGAAATTATCACATAAAAACCAGTATCTCAATTTTCCTAATTTCTTCCATAGGTGTGATGAATGATTTTGAAAACCATAGGTAAATTGAGACTCGTAGGAGGCCAAAACATATTGAAATTTCTAAGTTTGACACACAAAAGTTTCAGTAATTAAAGTTACCTTTAGTCTTTGTTTACATTGTTACGGTTGTTTTGTTTATTGTTACAGTTTTGAACATCAAAATGGTATACAATACCGACAGGTTGTTAGGTAAGACACATATGCAACAGTTAGACAACTTTATTCCGAAACGTTTACATTGTATACCATTTTGATGTTCATCTTGTCAGACACTGCAACACATGGCATCTTGGTACAGAAAACACCTTGGACAAGCTTTTCAAGTGAGAAGTGTTGGATCTGAGAGGGACATGACCTCTCAGTGGCTACATTCTCACTACTACTACTACTACTACTACTACTACTACTACTACTACTACTACTACTACTACTACTACTACTACTACTACTACTACTACTACTACTACTCTGCACCTCTCCTTCCGACAGTATTTAAGTCTCCACACTGTCGCTTGATCTTCAGATAGTTCCTGACTATGGAACTGAACTTCTCCAGGCCGAGGGACTGACAACCTCAAATTCTACGACTTCAAGGGTGATGGACTGATTACATCGTCTTCACATCTCTACTGTTCCTACCTACTTTCTGTATTCGACTGAAGAAGCCTACTGTGTAGGCGAAACGTTTCGGAATAAAGTTGTCTAACTGCTGCATATGTGTCTTGCCTGTTACAGTTTTGTTTACATTGTTACGGTTTTGTTTACATTGTTACGGTTGTTTACATTGTTACAGTAGTTTTGTTTACATTGTTACAGTTTGCATTGTTACAGTAGTTTTGTTTACATTGTTACAGTTGTTTGCATTGTTACAGTTTTGTTTATTAGTTGTTTTGTTTACATTGTTACGGTTGTTTTGTTTACATTGTTACGGTTGTTTTGTTTACATTGTTACGGTTTTGTTTACATTGTTACGGTTGTTTTGTTTCCATTGTTACAGTAGTTTTGTTTACATTGTTACAGTAGTTTTGTTTACATTGTTACAGTAGTTTTGTTTACATTGTTATTTTGTATTTACATTGTTACAGTAGTTTTGTTTACAGTGTTACAGTAGTTTTGTTTACATTGTTACAGTTTTGTTTACATTGTTTTGTTTACATTATTACAGTAGTTTTGTTTACATTGTTACAGTAGTTTTAAAGTGGTATTGAGAGCACACGTGTCGTTGGTACATAAAACATGCGTTCTCTAGTTCTTTCCTGGAAACCAATTTTTGTCTCTCATTTCACAAATTAAAACTGGTACAATATAAAGTCAAAGGGAAGGGTCATTGGAGTAAATTCATCAGCACCAAAAGTTTGAATCAGACCAGTAGATTCATTCTCCGGTTATCTGAAGGACGTTCCCTGGGGTCAGTGCCCCCGCGGCTCGGTCCCAGACCAGGTATCTCGGAGGATTAGGCCCTGATCAACTAGACTATTAATGTTAGCAGCACGCAGCCCAACGTACAAACCACAGCCCAGCTGGTCAAGCATTGACTTGAGGGCCTTGTCTAGTTCCCTTTCGAAGAACGCCAGAGGCCTTCTTGGTCATTTCCCTTTTGCACACAGGAGGGCGTTGAATCTGGGTACTCTGACACTTCTCATTATTAGTGTAACTCGTCACGCCTCTGCTTTTATAGTGGAGGTGTTTTTACACCATCTGCCATATCTTGTCATACGGAGTGACTTCGGTGTTCGGGTTAAGGGCCAGTCCCTCCAGGACTTTCCAGGTGTAAATTCTTGTGCACATTTCCCACCTGTGTTGCAAGGAATATAGTTGAACGTCTTCAGGCTTTCCCAGTAGTTGAGATGTTTGAGTGTATACGAGCAGTGACATTTCTCTAGCTTGGTAGTCTCGTTTGCCTTGAAGGTAACCATACAGCAATATATAGCAGTATTGAAAGTTCTAGTTATCCAAACCATACCACAGGTGGGGGTTTGAACCCGCAGTCAGAGAGTCTCAAAACTCCAGACCGTTATCCATCCTATCATTTTCCCTCGGTAGCAACAGTCAAGTTTATTAACTATGTTACTAGAGAAATTTACACCCACACAGCCTTACCTCTCCTCTCACCCCCTCCCCCTCCCATGCAGAGCATTTCGGGCAAATTAGGTCAATTTTGTTCCAGGATGCGACCCACACCAGTCATCTAACACCCAGGTACCCATTTTACTGATGGGTGAACAGGGACAACAGGTGTAAGGAACACGCTCAGTGTTTTCACCCTTTCCGGGAATCGAACCACAGGCCCTCGGGTTGTGAAACGAGAGCTTTGCCTACCAGGCCACGGGCCACCCAGTATAAAATTAGTGAAACACTGGTAGCCCTACTGGTCCATGCAAGGCTAACTCAGTTAAAGCGACGACCTTTTTCTTGGTGCAAGATGCACGCAAGGTTTTGTAAAGGGCCTTTTTTTTTGGGGGGGGGGGCGAAGCGACGACCTTTGTAAAAAAAAAAAATCTTGGTGCAAGATTTTAAGGCATGCAGCAAGTGGGGTAATATAATTTAAAGGAGGTTACCTCCAGACAGTAAGCATCACAGGGTCAACTCACGAGGTCATAAAGTGAGCTTGGTGTTACGAGTCGCACCGTAAGTGTTAAGGAGACCTTGAGACGTAATCCAAGCGAACTTACCATCTTGCGTCTGAGCGCGAGCAGTAACAAGCTACTTGCTTGCCTCCACCTTACAAGCGCGCGTGTCTCCCCTTCAATTACTTGGGTAAATAAAGGTTTTAAAGTGAGGGTGTGGCTGGGTGGGGAGGGTGTGGTGTGGCAGGGTGGGGAGGGTGTTGCAGGGTGTGGCTGGGTGGGGAGGGTGCTGCAGGGTGGGGGAGGGTGTTGCAGGGTGTGACTGGGTGGGGAGGGTGTTGCAGGGTGTGGCTGGGTGGGGAGGGTGTGGCTGGGTGGGGAGGGGTGTTGCAGGGTTGTGGCTGGGTGGGGAGGGTGTTGCAAGGTGTGGCTGGGTGGGGAGGGTGTTGCTGGGTGGGGAGGGTGTTGCAGGGTGTGGCTGGGTGGGGAGGGTGTTGCAGGGTGTGGCTGGGTGGGGGGGTGTTGCAGGTGTGTGGTGGGTGGGGAGGGTGTTGCTGGGTGTGGCTGGGTGGGGAGGGTGTTGCAGGGTGTGGCTGGGTGGGGAGGGTGTTGCAGGGTGGGAAGGGTGTTGCTGGGTGGGGAGGGTGTGGCAGTGGGGAGGGTGTTGCATGGTGTGGCAGGGTGGGGAGGGTGTTGCAGGGTGGGGAGGGTTGTTGCAGGGTGGGGAGGGTGTGGCAGGGTGGGGAGGGTGTTGCTGGGTGGGGAGGGTGTTGCAGGGTGTGGCTGGGTGGGGAGGGTGTTGCTGGGTGGGGTGTGTGTTGGGAGTGGCTGGGGGGGAGGGTGTGGGCAGGGTGGGGGAGGGTGTTGCTGGGTGGGGAGGGTGTGTGCAGGGTGTGGCTGGGTGGGGAGGGTGTTGCAGGTGGGAAGGGTGTGGCAGGGTGGGGAGGGTGTTGCTGGGTGGGGGAGGGTGTGGCTGGGTGGGGAGGGGTGTTGCAGGGTGTGGCTGGGTGGGGAGGGTGTTGCAGGGTGTGGCTGGGTGGGGAGGGTGTTGCAGGGTGGGGAGGGTGTGGCAGGGTGGGGAGGGTGTTGCAGGTGTGGGAGTGGGGAGGGTGTGCGGGTGGGGGGGTTGCAGGGTGTGGCTGGGTGGGGAGGGTGTTGCAGGGTGTGGCTGGGGGGGAGGGTGTTGCAGGGTGTGGCTGGGTGGGAGTGGCTGGTGGGAGGGTGTTGCAGGGTGTGGCTGGGTGGGGGAGGGTGTGCGGTGTGGTGGGGGGGAGGGTGTTGCAGGGTGTGGCTGGGTGGGGAGGGTGTTGCAGGGTGTGGCTGGGTGGGGAGGGTGTTGTGGTGGGGGTGTTGCAGGGTGTGGCTGGGTGGGAGGGTGGCAGGGTGGGTGTTGCAGGGTGTGGTGAGTGGGGAGGGTGTTGCAGGGTGTGGCAGGGTGGGGAGGGTGTTGCAGGGTGTGGCTGGGTGGGGAGGGTGTTGCTGGGTGGGGTGTTGCAGGATGTGGCTGGGCGGGGAGGGTGTTCAGGGTGGGGGTGGCAGGTGGGGTGGGGAGGGTGTTGCAGGGTGTGGCTGGGTGGGGAGGGTGTTTTGCATGGTGGGGGGGTGTTGCAGGTGTGGGTGGGGGTGGAGGGTGTGGCAGGGTGGGGAGGGTGTTGCAGGGTGTGGCTGTGGGGAGGGTGTTGAGGGGTGGCTGGGTGGGGAGGTGTTGCAGGTGGGAGGGTGTGGCAGGGTGGGGAGGTGTGTTGCAGGGTGGGAAGGGTGTTGCAGGGTGTGCTGGGTGGGGAGGGTGTTGCAGGGTGTGGCTGGGTGGGGAGGGTGTTGCAGGGTGTGGCTGGGTGGGGAGGGTGTTGCAGGGTGTGGCTGGGGGGTGTGCAGGGTGTGGCAGGGTGGGGAGGGTGTTGCAGGTGTGGGGTGGGGAGGGTGTGGCTGGGTGGGGAGGGTGTTGCAGGGTGTGGCTGGGTGGGGAGGGTGTTGCAGGGGTGGCTGGGTGGGGAGGGTGTTGCAGGGTGTGGCTGGGTGGGGAGGGTGTTGCAGGGTGTGGCTGGGGGGGAGGGTGTTGCAGGGTGTGGCTGGGTGGGGAGGGTGTTGCAGGGTGTGGCTGGGTGGGGAGGGTGTTGCAGGGTGGGGGAGGGTGGTGTTGAGGGTGTGGCAGGGTGGGGGAGGGTGTTGCAGGGTGTGACTGGGTGGGGAGGGTGTTGCAGGGTGTGGCTGGGTGGGGAGGGTGTTGCAGGGTGTGGCTGGGTGGGGAGGGTGTTGCAGGGTGTGGCTGGGTGGGGAGGGTGTTGCAGGGTGTGGACTGGGTGGGGAGGGTGTTGCAGGGTGTGGCAGGGTGGGGAGGGTGTGCAGGGTTGGTGGGGGGGAGGGTGTGGCTGGGTGGGGAGGGTGTTGCAGGGTGTGGCTGGGTGGGGAGGGTGTTGCAGGGTGTGCTGGGTGGGGAGGGTGTTGCAGGGTGTGGCTGGGTGGGGAGGGTGTTGCAGGGTGTGGCGGGTGGGGAGGGTGTTGCAGGGTGTGGCTAGGGTGGGGAGGGTGTTGCAGGGTGTGGCTGGGTGGGGAGGTGTGCAGTGGTTGGCTGGGTGGGGAGGGTGTTGCAGGGTGTGGCTGGGTGGGGAGGGTGTTGCAGGGTGTGGCTGGGTGGGGAGGGTGTTGCAGGGTGTGGCTGGGTGGGGAGGGTGTTGCAGGGTGTGACTGGGTGGGGAGGGTGTTGCAGGGTGTGGCTGGGTGGGGAGGGTGTTGCAGGGTGTGGCTGGGTGGGGAGGGTGTTGCAGGGTGTGGCTGGGTGGGGAGGGTGTTGCAGGGTGTGACTGGGTGGGGAGGGTGTTGCAGGGTGTGGCAGGGTGTGGCAGGGTGGGGTTGGGTGGGGAGGGTGTGGCTGGGTGGGGAGGGTGTTGCAGGGTGTGGCAGGGTGGGGAGGGTGTTGCAGGGTGTGGCTGGGTGGGGAGGGTGTTGCAGGGTGTGGCTGGGTGGGGAGGGTGTTGCAGGGTGTGGCAGGGTGGGGTTGGGCAGTGCCGCTCGTCGTGCTGAGGGAACTTACCGCCATAGAATCTGTACGGTTTGTAACCGTTTATAACTGTACGGTTTATATCAGATACTCGACACACCATTGGCAGTATAAACTCCATCTTTGGGTATTTATTGGTTATAATTGTAACATAATTTTTGAAGAGGTGGAGGGGTAAGCCAGCGGAAGGCCTCGGTCAGATGACCACAAGCTCCAGCTGCAGGTCATAAGAACATAACACAAGAAAGTCCAATTCTCCCACCGGCTTAAACCAATGCCTTAACCTAGTCAGGTCAGGTCATATTCACTTAAGTAAGGAGCACGGCATCTTAGCCATCATGACTAAGACCCGCGTCAGGAAACACTTGTCCTGTTTCCTGACGAATCTCACCTAACCTAACATCCTTCGCTATTACAGTACACTGTCTTTGTAAACTGTCGTGTCACTTAAGGACATCTTATTCAGCTCGGGTTCACAATATCCGGTCTGGAACTCTTACAGACTTGTGTTCCTGGAACTTTGGTCACTAACTACTGGAGGATGAACTCTGATCCATCAACTCCACTTTCTGGATCTAGTGATCCATCAGTGTATACCTGATCGAGAAAAAATAAATCGATGACAGGTGAATCACAAATAAATCAGACTGGTAAGTGCTAAAGTATTCGTTTTTTTTTTTTTTGCAATCTGCAATATTATCCGGCTTTCTCATTTTGTGTTTAATCACTTTAATTATTACTTTTCTCCATTAGAGAACTTTCTTGGCCTTCCTGATGATAGTTTGAGAATAGGTTCATTATACTTGATATGTTGAGTAGTTGTAGGCAGACGATATCACCGCGTTGATCGAAGACACAATCCTACAGTTTTCTTTGAGGCTATTTAGCGCAGAGAGTTGTGGAGGCTCGATGATTATAATAATAATAATATGGTTGGAGGCTCGATCCAGAGTTGACTTGATAAAGCCCACAGCGTGGGCGAAACGTTGTCAATAAAGGATCACATTATACTGAAGTGTTTATACTTCCATTGTGTCGGTATTTTATACCATTTATTTTCATCGATCCTCCGTTCGCTGAGAGCGAAGATACCGAGGGTAGTAAGCCAGTAGCGGCAGTCACATCTTCCGTGGTCCCTCACAGAACCATCGGCTACTACACCTGTACACGTAACCACACACTCGTTTCTATACTCTCCCATCATCGTGTCGACGCTATTCAAAGGCAGATTTCCGTAGTTCACACGTGAGGGTCGACTCGCAATAACAAGGTCCCTGGTGCGGAAAAATGTATGGGCAGGTTTCATTACTTCACGGCAGCCTCTACCCACCTGGCAGTAGGAACTGGTCCGTGTGTGTTAGTTGACTGTTCTGGCTCGCATTAAAAGAACGTAAGAATATAAGAAAGAAGGAACACTGCAGCAGGCCTACTGGCCCATGCGAGGCTGGATCGAGTCTCCCACCGGCTTGAGTCAATGACCCAACCTAGTCAGGTCATGTCACATCCACTTAAAGGAGCACGGCATCATAGCTATTAGCATAAGCTAGTCAAGTCCAACTCACACCCATCCACATCCACTCGTATTTATCTAACCTATTTTTAAAACTACACAACGTTTTAGCTTCTATGACGGTACTCGGACGATTGTTCCACTCGTCCGGTTCTGGACTGTGATGTCTTGTGTAAGATAACACTCCAGCCTTGGGGTAAGAAACTCCAGTATCTGCTGGAATGTTATATCTTGTGTAAGAAGACTCCTGAAGGATGTTTTCAGGGGTCAGCGTCCTCGCAGTCCAGGTGAATTAAGGCCTGATCAGCCACGCTGTTACTGCTAGCCGTACATTGCCCAACGTATTAACCACAGCCCAACTGGTCACAAACTGATTCAAGAAACTTTTCAAGTTCCCTGTGTAAGAAACTCCAGTACCTACTTGAATTATTTGATCACCATTGATGTACCTTTGATGAGTTCCGAGTTTTTTTTTTCTACTCCCAGGGCCCGGCCATGGGCCAGGCTCGAGTGCGGAGTTAGATAAGATTTTTATCGGATTTTTAACCTCGGAGGGTTAGTAACCCAGGATAACCCAAGAGTCAGTGTGTCATCGAGGATTGTTTCTTATTTCCATTGTGATCCTTCAGTCTTGTTCCCCCAGGATGCGACCCACACCAGTTTACTAATGCCCAGATACCTACTTACTAGGTGAACGGGGATAGCAGGTGTATGGAAACACGCCCAGCCTTTCTACCTGGCCGGGGATTGAACCACGGACACTCAAGTTTGTGAGGCGAGAGCGCTACCTACCAAGCCACGGGTCATGCTCTGATATAGACCCGTGACAGATGCATTTTTACCCCCGGCAGACAAACGTATCTCGCAGGTGACTGTGTGTGGTATCTAACAGAAATAGTAACCGCAGAGGGAAATTCACCTTCAGATGCACCTGCTCGCTCTGAGGAACATGTTAAAAATATATACCAGGGAAGGCGAGGGGGAGGGCAGACGAGACGGTGTAGGGGGCACCGCTCCCTGCTGGGGGGTAATGACTTTGTTTTTATTAAACAATGTTGGGTCTATCAGTGTGTGGGGCTACTCTATATACTTACACTCTGGGAACGATTGCAGTGTGACTACACAGGGTATTTACACTGTGGGAACACTTGCAGTGTGACTACACAGGGTATTTACACTGTGGGAACACTTGCAGTGTGAGTACACTGTGATAGGTCACAGCATGTCCTAACTGTGCGTCTTCATTAATATCCACACAAGTTTTCACTGTTCCGTGGAGAGTTTGCTGTAGGTAGTTATTCTGTTTCCTTATGTAAACCAGTACTGTGGTTGTAACACACGAGTTTACCGTGTATATGCAAGTTGTGTGGGAGCAAGACCTAGTGTCTGACAACCTCTGCTGTATTTCTGTATATAATGAGGGCAATATAGTATAACAGAAGGCTCTCTTACCACCCTCTACGCCATTCATGGGGAGGGAAGAGAATTACCACGTTGAAAAGTAGTGTGGATACAGGGGAGAAAATACTGGTTCAGCACCTGCTGCTGCTGCTGCATCACATCATCTTCGTCTCTTTACTCTTCCTTCTTGTTTCCCTTTTTCTCGTCTTTCTTTCTACTCAGTGATCTCGTGTAATGTAATGTTTTGCTTCGCAGAGATTGAGCAGTGTGTGTGTGTGTGTGTGTGTGTGTGTGTGTGTGTGTGTGTGTGTGTGTGTGTGTGTGTGTGTGTGTGTGTGAGACAGAGACAGGGTGAGAGGGAGCTATGACAACGATACACTGATTCACCTGAGTGTTCCCTGCTCTGTCTTGCATGCGGGAGCACCAACAACATGGTACAGTGGTCAGAGAACTGGCCTGCTAGTTTGAAGACTGGCTTGCCATGGGTTCGAATCCCGAACGTTTCGTGAGCGTGATTGACGAAGCTGGTAATAAGAGGTGGTGTAGGACCGGCCCCGCGGTGGAGGTTAGGAGGGGGTGGGGGGAGAGCAGTGATTCCTGTAAACACCAGGTGGTAGTGCCGGTGCTGCTGTTGCTGTTCTTGAAGCTGTGCTGTAGAGGGTTGAGATAAACCAGGGGACGGGGGGGGGGGTAATGGCCAGGGGAGGGGGATGGAGATGGTAAGTGCCAGGTGCAGCGAGTGGTGGTGGTGGTGGTGGCGGCGGCGGCGGCGGCTGATGCTGATGATGCTGTAGGGTGGAGATAAACCAGGGGGACGGGGGGGGGGGTGAGGGCCGGCAGGATGGGGGAGGAGATGGTTGGTGCCAGGTGGGTGTGAACGTCAGCAGGTGTGGCAGTGTTAAGTCTGCACTGTCAAGGTCAGCGTAGTGTGAGGCTGGCAGTAGCTAGGTGTGTGTGTGTGTGTGTGTGTGTGTGTGTGTGTGTGTGTGTGTGTGTGTGTGTGTGTGTGTGTGTGTGTTAGTGGTGAAACTCTCGAAACTCTTCAAAGGTACATCAGAGGTATACTGATCAGTGGTACTTCATACTGATGGTACACCCGGATCAAGCAGGCTGTGATGGATTTGTGCACCAGTGGGCCGCAAGCAAAAACAGCCTGGTTGACCAGGAGAGTACCGTACAAGCCTGACCCAGGGTCGGGCTGCGGGAGCACCGTAGGGTACCATATTATCACAAGTCAAGTAATGACCATAAATTATGACCGAGTCACAACAGAAAAAGTTGGCCAATGTTATCCCCAGGAGTGGAGAAAAATCCTTCTACCGTAAGCCATGTCATAAAGGCGAGTAAAATGCCGGGAGCAGTAGTAAACAAAGCAAAATTTAGCCTTAGCAAAGTAAAAAAAATCGGTACCTTTGTGGTACTGAAGTTTAAAAAAAAAATCTGACATTTTTAATGCTTGTCGTCCTCATAGCAGACGTAGATAAAAACACCGGCCATAATTTCGTGGCATCGCTTTCGGACGATATAAAAATATGCGTATAGAAGTCACTTCAGTAGAAAAACGCGAAAAAAATTGCAAGAGAATATATGTGTTGGACAGCAGAAAATAACATGGTTTTCAGGTATGAAATGAAAGAATTCAAAAAGACGCATTAATCAAAACACAGGATTCTCATCCCAGGGAACGAAAGGAACGTGTAAGCAACTTGGGTGTTTACCTGGAGAGAGTTCCGGGGGTCAACGCCCCCGCGGCCCGGTCTGTGACCAGGCCTCCTCAACTTAACCTGTCCAGAAAAATGATGGAGGGATGAGGACAACTTTGAAAACAATGGAAATGATGCTGTTGGTGGCTTCAAATCACTTGTGCTCTCTCGTTTATATGTTGTCTTGTTGATAACTCCATTGAAAGTAGGAAAGGATGCGGTAAAATATTTAAACTGATATGAATGTCTGACAACTGGAAAAGTACTCTAGAAAAAATAAGAGATTCTTGGTAATATGTAAAACATAAGGGCCTAGGTCCAGACCTTCACACTACCACAACTTACGGAAATGTGAGAGTTGGAAGAACACAGTGAAAAGCAGAGGCGTGATGAGCATCGTAAGAAACCACCACCTTGTTGACATCCGTGGTTCAATATTATTCAGCCTGCTACCAGCAGATACCAGAAATATTGCCGAGCCAAGTATAGTTTTCAAGAGAAACTGCCTCAACCAAGCTGTGATGGCTATGTGGGCCATCGGGTCGCTGCCTACAACAGCTTAGTTGAACAGGGAAGAGGGAGAGCCGAAGCTGGGGAGAGAGAGGGAAGAAACAGGGAAGAAGGGGAAGTGGATGTGAGGGGAAGGCTGAGTTGGGAGGTGTTTGGTGGTTTAGGGAAAGGGGTGGAGGCAGTAAGTGTGCAAGGAGCAGCAACACACTTTGAGGGTGGGCACGAGACGTTAGTTAAGCAGCAGGAGGGGCGGGTGAAGGTTAACAGAGATATAGAGTCTGGGTAGCTGGAGGAAGGGGAGGGGTGTTAGTGCCCCGTGTTATCAAGCAGGGTAATGGTGAGCGGTGATAGTAAGACTGGCGCTCACTAAGTAAACACTCGCGGCTGTGTACAGCTTTAAAGATTCTGTAACGTATTATAGGGTCTGCCTTCCTGATTTATACTACCGTGGGGGGTCGATCCACGCTCATGGTGGTTGGCTTACGATTGTCCAGTGTTGGTTTCTAACCTTTTTTTTTTTTTTAGGATATACTTATACTCACCTGCTACATTACATTTAAGGAGAAAAAGTAAGGTTTACGTTTAATAAATTTTTATTTTGATCCAAGCTTTGGGGCTCGAAGCACGATTTTTTTTTTTTTTCAGAGTTTTCGACATACGAAATTTGTGGTCAGACAACTGGGTATAAAGATTTCAATCCCACTTCTTTATGCCACTCGTTAAACGTTTCTAACACTGAAAGACAAGTACATGTATATCCTGATGAAGTTTAGTCTTGTGTTTTAAACTTCGCGCCTCGGTTCCTCGTCTGTCTGTTCTCTCCTGTCAGTCCCTCGGTGCCTCTTGTCTGTCATAATCACTCGTAGGGATAATATCTTGCGACCTGTCGTTTAGGCAATGTAGCCAAGGCCAAAAAGATGACAGCACTTTCAAAACAAGAGGGGCAACGCCACTTGTATTCGTCAGTCCTTGTAGCTTCGCCTTTAGAATACTTTGTAACCAAAACTCCTTTCCAGGTAGGAAGAGAGAGTTAGAACATCCAAGCACTTGCAATATTCTCTCTGGAATAATAATGTATAAATAAAAAATATTCGAGTCAGGTCTCATAAGCGTGCGTACTGTACTCAGCAAATGCTAAACTGAGAGGAATGAACATGTAGAATAAACCCAGTGATAAATGAGATACTTATGCAACACTCAGGAATCTTTATTCTGGAAACGTTTCGCTAGTCAAGCACCTTAACTACTGGGAACGCTTGGAAGCACTTGACTTGTACTCGTTGGAACGCAGGAGGGAGAGATATATCATAATCTACACTTGGAAAATCTTGGAAGGAATGGTCCCAAATCTGCACACAGAAATCACTCCCTACGAAAGTAAAAGACTGGGCAGGCGATGCAAAATGCCCCCAATAAAAAGTAGGGGCACCATTGGTACACTAAGGGGAAACACCATAAGTGTCCGGGGCCCAAAACTGTTCAACAGCCTCCCATCAAGCATTAGGGGAATTGCCAATAAACCCCTGGCTGCCTTCAAGAGAGAGCTGGACAGATACCTAAAGTCAGTGCCGGATCAGCCGGGCTGTGGCTCGTACGTTGGACTGCGTGCGGCCAGCAGTAACAGCCTAGTTGATCAGGCCCTGATCCATCGGGAGGCCTGGTCATGGACCGGGCCGCGGGGGCGTTGATCCCCGGAATAACCCCAGGTAACCTCCAGGTAGTCAATGGCTTCATGTTGAAGAAACTACTGGCTGGCTTGTACACTCTCCAACATGGGCAAGCCAGTGATCTTGCTGCGAAGACCCATAATAGGAGCCGCGGAACAACCTGTAGTAATGGCGGCCTCTCTTCCTCCTAGGTTTGTGTTTCTTCCAACTTTTAATCTAAATTATTTCAGCTTCTGCACCATTGAACGTTAATGCTAAAATATTAGTATTTTAGGTTAACATAATTTACATTAACCTTAATTAACTTTTTCCTTTAATAAATTTTAAAAATTAGGTTTTAGCGGGGGAAAAAAGGAAATCGGCGGCCCATTTTAGGCGTTCGCTAACAGCGGTTCGATTTAACCTTTTTTTTAACAGCCTTCTGTTTAAAGAAAATTTCCCCATGAAACAAATAAAAATTTTTAGGGAAAAATAAGGGGGAACGTAATTTTTTTTTGGGGTTTTTGCCACAAATAAAACATGTTTACTTTGGGGTTTTATTTTCAAAAAGGAAAAAGGCTGTGTTTATTTTTTTCTTTTTCCTTTTCCCTTCTCTCTTTTTCCCCTTTTTTTCCTTTTTCTTTTCCTTTTTTTTATTTCCCTCCTTTTCCTTCCCCTTCCTTTTTCTTATTTTTTTTCCCTTTTTTTCTTTTTCTCTCTCTCTCTCTCCTCTCCCCTTTTTCCTCCTTTTTTCCTTTTTTCCCTTCCCCCCCCTTTTTCCCTTTCCCCTTTTTCCCTTCCCCCCCTTTTTCCCCCTTCCCCCCCTTTTTTCTCTCTCCCTCCTTTTTCCCCCTTTTTCCCCTCTCTTCCCCCAAAATGGGAAAAGGGGACTTTTCCCCTACAAATCTGTTGTAAAAGGGGAAAACGGGGTACGCAGTAGTGTCTGTATGTGTCCCACCCCCTAATTTTTTGTTTTAATTTTTTTCATTTCCCCCCCTGTTTGCTGTTGTTCTCCCCCATTCTTTTGTAAGTGTTTTGTCCCCTGTTACGTACCAATTCTTTTTTAAAAGTTACTGTTACGGCATTTTGCCCCTTTTTAAATATTTTAAAATTTTTTATATATTTTTTTTTTATATTTAAATTTTTTTAATTTATTTTTTATATAAATTTTTTATTAATAATATTTTTCCTTTTTTAAAAATTTTAAAATAATTTTTAAAATAATAAAATTTTTTTTAATTTATATAATTATTAAATTTATTTTTATAAAAAATTTTTTTACCCTGTCAACTTGCCTACTGACCCCCTAATATTTAATTTTTAAGGTTTACCAAAGGGGGGAAAAAATTTTTATTTTCCCCTTTTTTTGCCTCTAAAAATGTTTTAAAAATTTTTTAAGTGTTTTTACCAAATTATGTTTTTTTGGGCCATTGAAAAGAGGAAAAATGTGGGATGTTTTTTTACCGAAAAAAAAGGGGGTTTTTTTTTATATTTTTTACCCCCAATTAATTTGTTTAAAATTCTACGATTGGTTCATTGTTAAAGTTGAAAATCCATCTCCCTCCTTTCCCCCGTCTCCCTAAGGTTTTTTTGTGCTCTCACCCTATGATCGATTCCCAAACCCCTTTGGATTTATCCGTGCTCCCACATCTCGTTTTGGTTCTTTTCCCAATTTTCCGAAATTCTGTCTTGTTGTTTCAGTTGTGAAAAGCTGATCTAGTTCAAAAACCCGTCTATTGGTTTTTGTGAAGATTGGCTCGTCTAAAAAAATTTTAAAATTTGGATCTCTTTCATCACATTTTAAGATATGATGGGGGTGTTAGGGTTATTGGTCTGTTTTTTGGCTATGTCACTACCTCCTTGTGCAAAGGAGCTAGTTGCACACTCTAAGGTTCCGAGGGCTCGTGCTGTGTTTTTTGCAATATTTTTTTTTATAAAAAAGGAGTTCCGCGAATCTGGTCCAGGTTGTTTTGCTGTGGGGTATGGAAAGCTTATTTTCCCCCTTTCCCCCCCTTATTTTTCCCTCCACCCTACGAAATCGTCCCAGCAGCGTTGAGAGGCTGTCCAAATTTATACCGAGAGGTGTGTATACCGGTTATGGTGGGGGGTTTTACTCCCAGGCCGGTCACACCCACCTACCCCAACCCCCCCCCTACACCACCACCCTACTGCAAATTTTTCGTTAAAATACATCTTCATTTTATGGCACCAGAAGAAAAAAGAAAAGGGGAAATAAGTTTTTTTTCCCGTGGCATCAGAGTGTAGTGGAACGACAGGATGCACACAGCATTCTGGGGGACATATAAAAAAATCCTTGGGAAAAATCCGATACAGAACAATCCCTTTCAAACCCATATCTCTTGTATAGAAAAATACGTCTCAGAAAATGCCCTTTGAACTAGAAGGTGCTTCTGGTTGTGCAATAAAGATGTGACTTTGGGCGGGTATCAAAAAGGTAAAAGGGAGTAATAAATGATAAAAAAAATCAAGAAAACAGGAAAGCCTCTGGTAGTCTCCCAAAAATATTAAAACTGGGGCAAGAGATAGTGTTAAAAAAAAATGCAGAATGTCCATCCAAAACAGTGACTCGAAACTATTTTCACCCACATGGTGCAACCCCAACCTCCCCAGTCTAGCACTAATACCACAGTGCGGGTGCTGGCCAGGCTCCCCCAGTATAGCCTAATCCCCCACAGTGCGGGTGCGGGCCCAGGCTCCCAGTCATAACACTATCCCCACAGAGCTGGTGTGGCCCGGCCCCCGACTGACCCAGCCAGCCCGCCCCAGCCCCCACCCCCGTGCTGACCCAGACCCAGCCCCCACCCTTTATGCCACCCAGATTTTCCCTGGGACACTCCCAAAACCCAACAAAAACAGTAAAATATAAAACCCATCTAAAACCGTAAATATAAAACCATCATTGCACAAGCCCGGGCCACATACAGAGTTAGAGGGAGTCCCCCCCTTCCTCTACGGGGGGAAAGTAGATGGAATCCAGGACGGGGTCCCCCTGGTTTGGGTACTGAGGATTATAGTGCAGTCCCAAAACCTGAAAAATTTGGAAACACACCCCCCAAAAAATTATAACCAAAGGTGAATTTGTGCAAATTTTATGTTGGGGCTATCTGTAAGCAGGAAAAACAGGAAAAAAAATGGGACAGCAATTTGACCATCCCAAAAAATGTAACGCCCTCCGTCTAAGGAGTGTGTCGTTCTTCTTCCTGTATTTTTCTTTCCCCCAAAAAATTGCCCCTCGGTCCCCAGAAGAGTTTTAAAAACATCGACTGCCTCATCCCATCTAAAAAGGGCCCAAGGGCACAGACCCCAAGACAAACAATAGTAGCTCGAAAACCCCAAAACCCAGGTATTTTTTAGTGGCAGGAAACAAAAAAAGAAAATGGAAAGAAATAACAAAATAGCCCCACACCTGGGCCTTGTTGGAGGGGGCGCAGCCAGTGGCCCCCCATGGCCTCCGAATTACAACTAGATCCCAAAAAACAAAATCCCCCAACAAACACAAAATAAACCTGTTCATATTTGCTAAAAACAGGGCCTTAGCCATCCCCAACAAAAAAATACCTTTTTCAGTGGACTTTTGAGGAGTCTAATGCAATGTTTGCACCCTTTTCAGAGATCGCAAAAAAGATACTTTGACAGTAAAATATGGAAAAGTGGTTAAAACCCTTTTTAGATGCAAAAGAAAAAACAGGAAACAATGGGGGGGGGGGGTTGGCCTGTAGTAAAAGAGTCCCTTTCTGCACGGAGTTGCTGAAAAACCAAAATGAGGTTTTGAAGTTCTTTTTAATAAAAAAAAACCAAAAACCTGTCATTGTGGTTGTATACAAGCACCAGATGAACCCTCAAACATTTTCAAGGAACAGCAAATGAAAATTGATTACTTTTTGGGAAAAAACCTTCCAGTCCATCCCCAAAATCTTACTGCTTGGTGATTTAAACCAAAGGGATAAAAAAAGGGGAAGAATGTAGCAAATAATGTTTAGCTAAACAACCCCCGGATTTAGCGCAGATAAAAGGTCACACAACGACTATGTCTCTTGAAAAAACACCCCTTAACCAAACAGATAGTGGACCCAACAAGACTAAAAAACACACTTGACCTTATCTTCACAAATAAGAGGCCCTGAAAGAGAAAAAGAATATCAAAAACAGCTAATTCGATAAAACCTAATCGAAGTCCAGAGTACATGATGGGGTTGACAGAGAAGCTGTCCTGTAAAGGGTGTCTTCACAAATACAACTTCAAAAACAAGAAAATCAATGGACAGGTAAACCATTTTAAAAATGAAAAATGTTGGGAAGATGTCTTAAATGACAGGATCCAAACCAGCCCCTTAAAGGATCAATTTCCTGGTAGCCGAAGCAGTTTTGGGCATTTCCCTAAGAAAAAAGAAGGAGGGAAAATGGAGAGAAAGACGCTCCCCTACGAAGCGACGAAGAGTACGAGCCCCTCAGGAGTGTAGAACATCTGATCCCAAAAGGAGGCGCCTAAAGGGGGTGGGGAAACTATCGAACTTAAGCTAAATGATCTTCCCAGGAAAGGAGGCGGAGGAGCTTAAAGTTTATTAGTAAAAATTGAAAGAAATTAAAATATTTCTTTTCATAGCCAAAAACAAGGCAAATCCCACATCTAGTATGGGCCTTACTCAAAAGGATGGGCTTACACAGATGCAAAAGGAAATGAGTGAAAATATTGAAACCCCGTAGACTCGTGTTTGGGAAAACCAAAAAACGGTCTGAGGATCAAAACGCCCCAAATGTTTTTCTTCTTTAAATGAGCCCAAAACCCCAAAAATGTATGCCGATTTGAATTCCCCAAACCCCGTAGATTTTGAAAAAAGCCATTGAAACATGCCTATGCACTCACCCCCGGGGCCCAGACTCGTGGAACTCTGTTTTATTAAAAACTGCAAGAAACCCCTTCGCGTCCTAAGTACATATGGAGGGGAGTTTGGGGACATGGGTAAAAAATTCCAGTCATTTAAAAAAAAGGATATGGGCCCACCCCAAAAAGGTGGCAGAAAAAGCTTTTGAAAGGGAACTTAGACCAATACTCTGAGTCCCACTATAAAAATCTTTAAAAGGTGCAAAGAAGCAGGATTGCAAATCACCTGGATTCCAAACTGCAAAACCCGGGCAACATGGGTTCAGGGAGGTCGCTTGCCTCTCAACTACTGGATCACTGTGCATGGCCTTGGATGCACGGAAGAAAATCAGAATGCAGATGTAATTACACAGACTTTGCAAAAACATTTGACAAATGGTCTGGGTAATAGCCCATAAAATATGTGCAAAGGAATAATGGGAAAGTGGGGGGATGGGTCTTCAACTTCCTAAAAAATCGAACACGAAAAGGTAGTGGGCAACGGTTAAATCGGAGGTGCCTGTGAAAGCTTGTTCACAAGGCACAGTACTCGCCCCCATCTTATTCCTTATCCTCATATCAGACATAAACAGAGTATTCCCCCCACAGCACGATCATCCCTTTTGGGATGATACTAGGATCTGCTGAGGCTGTCATTGCTGAGGGCGCGGTTAATCTCCCGAAGATATAAACAAAGTTTTTCCCAAAGGGCAACGGTAAACAATATGATGTTCATGGGACAAATTCCAACTACTCCGTTTGGAAAAAAGGGGAGATAATAAACTAGAACAGAGTATACTACTGACTCCGGCCTCAAACAGCGGAAAAAAAATGTAAAAGGGGCGGGGGTAGTAATGTTGAGGATCTCCTTTCAAAGGATCACAAAAGGCACGTGCAGTGAAAGAAAATGATAGGTGGGTAATGAGAACTTTCAAAAAGGAGATTTCCAAGCCCCCGATCCTTTTTAAATCACTTTTTCTCTCTAGGTGGGAAAATGCTGTACATTTAAAATTCCCTTCAAAGGGTGAAAACGCAGATTGGAGTGTACAGGATCCTTTACTGCAGTTAAGTTTGTCAAGCACCTTTAAAATGGGGAAAAAAATTGGAAACATTGATTTACTCGTTGGAACGCAAGGGGGAGAGATATATCATAATTTCACTTTGGAAAAACTTGGAAGGGAAGGTCCCAAAACTGCACACAGAAATCATCCCCCCGAAAATAAAAAACTGGGCAGGGCGATGCAAAATGCCCCCAAAAAAAAAGTGGGGCACCATTGGTACACTAAAGGGGAAAAAACCCAAAAAGTCTGGGGCCCCAAAACTGTTCAACAGCCTCCCCTCAAGCATTAGGGGGGGAAATTGCCAATAACCCCCGGTGCCTTCAAAGGAGAGGGACAGGTACCTAAAGTCGTGCCGGATCAGCGGGCTGTGGCCCTACGTTGGATGGTGCGGCCCGAGTAACACCTAGTTGATCAGGCCCCGATCCCTGGGGGGCCTGGTTGGACCGGGCGCGGGGGCGTTTTCCCGGAATAAACCCCAGGTAACTATTTAAGAATTTAAGTATTTGTGATGTAATGGTTTATAAAAATGACAGGTTGAAGAATTGACACTTTTGCAAGTTTGGAAATTTTTTTGGGGAAAGGGTTTTGCCGCCACTGGCTTCTTTTCATTTTCTTGTATTTAACTGAAGAAACAATGGGGGGGGTAAGTTTTTCAATGTTGCACTAGTGTGTCATTCTTAAAATATTTGGCTGATAGTATCAGTTCACCCAAAAACACCGTGGTTTGGTCCCGTTCGGAAGCCATATGGGAAGGATGTGCGCCCCCGCCGTTGCCTGTCACACACATTGGAAAGGGGCAGAAATTTTACGTGCTTTTAGTCTGAGCGCCGCTCAGACGCCCCCCCCTCCGCGCCCTTCCCCTTACATTGGCCCAAAAGGGGACCCACCCCAAAAAAAAAGGGTAATACTAAGACATTTGGGGAAGCAACGTTTTGTACGAAAGAGCTTTATCCTGACACACGTGGAGGTATTTTGAAAACTTATTGTTTATTTGGGTTCAGGCACCTAAATTTTTTGGGTTTTCTGCCCAAGCGATAAATTTGGTCCTTATCCTCCTTTTTAATACACAAAAAGGCCCATGAATTAGGGGGCCCCAAAAGGTTTTAAAGGAGTTTGGTCAAGAAACTGGTCACCATATAATAGATATTTTCGGGTTTAAAAACAATTTCGAAATCTATTGAAGTGTTTGTGATATTTTTATTTAAAAAATACCTTGATATATCAAGGTTATTTATTCCCCGGTAAAGAATATTTTTTAAACTCTTCCTAGGCTTTTTATATTAAATTTGTATCCCGATTTATTTTTTATTTTCTTAATATTTTTTTCCTAAGCTTGACTTTTCACACCAAAGGGTTTAGTAGCTTCCCCCAGGTACTGTCTTGGTAATTTACTCGATTTTCGTGCACTTAATTTACTGTTTTTGGGAAAAAATCGGGAGTGCCCAAAAAACACTGGCTTAATGCGAAAAATAGTTCAAGGCCCCTCATGGTTTTTACCTGAAAACATGAAAGAAATACTTTACTTGATAAAACCCTTTTACGAGTTTGTGTCTCTTTCTACCTAGAGTGGCCCGGGCCCGGCCGGTGGTGCTAGCCCGGTCGAGGCTTTTTTTCTGTGGAGGCCCCCTGCCCCACATATCAAACACGGTTGGTTGTCTGGACCTGGTGAAGATACCTGCCCAATTTCCCCTTTGACGATTGTAAATTGTTTCAGCGTGTTTTTGATTTTCTGGTAAGATGTTTTAATAGTCTGGGGCCAGGGAGTTGTAGTGTTTTTTTGTGGCCACCGCTCCCCATTTTTCCAGGTTTATTTTGCCTTCCTCCCATATCTCGCTCCATATGTTATGGCAGTGTACAGATTCGGACAGGCCGTCGAAAACTTTCCGGGGATATATTACACGTATCAGAAAAACTGCTGGAAAAATGTAGAAGTCTTCAAGAGGAAAATGGACAAAGTATCTTCACAGGTGCCCGATCAACCAGGTGGTCGTCTCTCACCGGGCTAGTGGTTGCCCGTTCACCAGGGGCTAGATGGTTGACAGTCTCACCCGGTGCTAGATGGTTGACCAGTTAGCACCGCGAACTCAAAAATTATATATATATATATTATATATAATATATATATATATATATATATTATTTTATATATAATTATATATATATATATATATTTATATATATATTATAAATTGATTTTTACATATTATAATTTATATATATAATGTCGTGCCCAAAAGGAGAACTTGCGATTTTGGCTTAAATGCAACGTATCTTGATATAAGACGAGAAAAAATTTTTGTATGCAATTAAATTTCCCAAATCATTTGAAAATAACGAAAAAAATATTTTCACTGGTTTATTTGTATAAATTAAATTAAAAGTATTTTAAAATATATTTTTGTTGGGGTTTGGCTAAAATAAATTGTTTTTGTTTTATAAGGTTAGGTAAGTTTTTTAAAATTCCTTTTGGGCAAAATTATAAATTTTTCAATTAACATTAATGAAAAAAATTTATCTTTAAACGTATAAGAGAAAATTTTTGAAAGGCTTTAATTTCAAATGAGTTCTTGCTAAAAAGACCCGTTTTTAAAATTCGGCCGACATTATTTTTATTATATATTTATATATATTATTTTTTATATATTTTTATATTAATATATTATATAATGATATTGGGAGTTTGGGGGATATGTTTTGTATCTTTATATGTGTTCTTCTAGACTGTTGTATTTGAGCACCTCGGCAAAAAAAGTGATAATGTGCGAGTGTGTGAAAGTGTTAATGATGATGAAAGTTTTTTCTTTTTGGGGTTTTCTTTCTTTTTTTGGGGGCACCCCGCCTCGGGGGGACGGCCCCACTTGTTGAAAAAAAAAAAAAATTATACATATATATATAATTATAATATAATTTAAATTTTTTATATGTCGTGCCGAATAGGCGAATTTTCGATCTTGGTTTAATTAAAAACGTTCTCTTGCCATAAGGCAAGTGAAAAATTTTTGTATGAAAAATTTCGCCAAAATCATTCGAATCTAACGAAAAAAAAAAAATTTCACGTTTGTTTAGTATTAAAATTACGTAAAAAAATTAAAATATATTTATCTAGGAATCTAAAAAATTTTTTTGTTATAAAAAGGTTTTGGTAAATTTTCTAAAAATTTTTTGGTGCAAAATTTTAAAAAATTTTTTTTTAACATTAATGAAAAAAAAAATTTTAAAGTATAAAAGAAAATTTTAGAAAAGACTTAATTTTAAATGGTTCTTTTAATTGGCCCGTTTTACATATTCGACGAAATTATATAAATATTCCCCTCCGGGAGCGATTGTAAAGAAAAAATGACTAACCCCTTTTTACAGTGGGATTGCAGCAGACTGTAAATAATCCAGATTAAGAAAAAACTGAAGTGGTGCTCATGTGGGGTTTTTAAATACCCATGACCTTTTATGGATCGACTTCCGTGCTTGTACCAAACCCCCACATAGGAGACAGCGTTAGGGGCGCGTTTTGGTCTGAATTGGACTATTTAAAAGCCCCCTGTAATTATAAAAAGAGTCGACCGAAAGTGTGGTAAGTTCTTCTCGTAGTGCGGGTTTTTTGTGTATTGTTCCGTCACGGTTTTTGACTTTTTTTTTTTTTCCCCCCCCCGGGCTGCGCGTGTTCCCTTTCCCTGAGATACGACGGCCCTTTGCCAAGTTGTGTATTTAAAGTTTTTTTTTGATAGCGTATTGCTTTGCTAAAATTTTGGATCAAGGGACAGTGAGAGGTAGGCTCCAAATGTGTAAAGAAAATAACTTCGACAAAGCAGAGGCCATAGGTGGTGATATATTGATTGTCGGTATGAATACCGAGAAGTTGATTTTTAAGACATGTTTAGATTTAAGTAGTGGGGCCACCGTACACTCCGGGTGTAGTGTGCCTTCCAGTACACTCCGGGTTAGTAGTTTCTTATCCGTCCTCCAGGGTGTAGTAGTGCCTTACCGTCACTCCAGGGGTGTAGGTCTTATACAGTACCTCCCGGGTGTAGTAGGTTCTTATACCAGTACACTCCAGGGTGTAGTAGGTGCTTATACCAGTACACTCCAGGGTGTAGTAGGTGCTTATACCAGTACACTCCAGGGTGTAGTAGGTGCTTATACCAGTACACTCCAGGGTGTAGTAGGTGCTTATACCAGTACACTCCAGGATGTGGTGAAAATGGAACTGGTCTAGGACCTGGCCGCTGGAAGCCACCCCTGTTTAATCTTCAGGTATTTAACCAGTGACTGCAAATTGTCTGGAGTGTCAGCTTGACTGTGAGCACGTGGAATTGCACGCTGCAAGTTTCTCTTAAACACGGAAGAGCGAGCTACAATAAAGCTCATGGAGCAAGGAAGGAGAGTGGACCTAGTATCGAAAAGGCGGGACCAGGAGCTGTGAATCGACACTTGCAACCACATATAGGTGAATACACTAATCTAGGTGACTGTAATGTATACAGCAAAGGATTGAGTAACTTAAAATAGTGTCTTTTTGTAGTGTGGCAGCGTGTTTGGTGTTTTCTGTGCACTGTACTCGCCTAATTGTGGTGGCAGGGGTCGATTCATATCTCCTGGCCCCGTCTCTTCACTGGTCTTTACTAGGTCCACTCTTTCCCTGCTCCATGAGCTTTATCATACCTTCTTAAAGCTATGTATGGATCCTGCCACCACTACATCACTCTCCAGACTATTCCGCTTCCTGACAACTCTATGACTGAAGAAATGCTGTGTGTGTGTGTGTGTGTGTGTTAATTTACTTAAAAATTATTGGGTCGTAAGTGAACCCCGTATCCATCTTGAAGTAAGATTATAAACCCGCGTCGAGATAGAGCAAAAACTTAAAATTAAGCTGTCATACCAGGCAGAAGAAACACAATAGGAGCAAAAAGCCATCCAGGATATTGCAAGAAACCCTAAATATTTCTATACGTAGGCAAATTCCGTGCCAAGAATTACATATGGAATTGAACTGTTAATAACAGGAGGTTCATACTGTTGATGAACAGGAAATGGAAATTCTTAAGACCAAAATAAGTCGAACTTTAACACCCCAATAAACGGAAACAGGGTGGATAATGCAGGATTACTTTTTTCAATTTCATCTGAAGGCCACGCAGACCAAATAACTGACATTAGCACTAATTTCACAGTATTTGAAAAAAAAAAATGCCTGCTCATTCAGCATCTGGACCGGATTCGTGGAATTAATTGTTTATAAAATAATGCAAAGTACCGCTAGCACGAGCATCAAAGTATCCTTTGGAGAAAGAGCTAGTAAGTAAGTTTATTCAGGTATACACAAATACAGTTACATAGAATTATCATACATAGCAGCATATGTGTAGAGAACCTGGGATAACCCAAAAAAAGTCAGACAGAGTGACTTATTTCATTGGGGTCCTTTTACCTTATTATTATAATATAAAGGTTATAATATTTTCTTATTATTCTATAATGAAGATAACATCTTATTATCATACTAAAAAGACTATCTACTACACGAGGGTCATTAAGACTATCTACAATACGAGGGTCATTACTAGGAATACGGTAAAATTTACACGTATGTTAGCTAAAAATAGA
Source organism: Cherax quadricarinatus (assembly GCF_026875155.1). Lineage (NCBI taxonomy): Eukaryota > Metazoa > Arthropoda > Malacostraca > Decapoda > Parastacidae > Cherax > Cherax quadricarinatus. The sequence continues at coordinate 28,645,196 of NC_069453.1, read as the reverse complement.
AAATCATTCCCTCCCTTTCTGTAGCTACATTCATCAGACACTTTTTGGCACTCTTCTTGAACTGGTTCATGCTATGACTGGCTTTGACATGTGCAGGCAGTCTGTTCCATTCCTTTATTGCTGTACAATAAAAGGTGTTTGAAGCCTGGCCACTGACTGTGGGTACTACAAAGTTGTGCTCTCTCCCCCTAGTACTATGATTGCTGCGGTTCCCAACCTTGACAAAATTGACAGCAAGATATTCTGGACATTGTTTGTGAGCAATTTTATAAACATGATTTAGCTTCAGTTGTTTTACTCTGTCTTCAACATTCAGCATATCCAACTGCTGTAATTCATCCTGGCCTACATGTTCTCTTGGTCCCAGCCCCAGGATGAGTCTTACGATTTTGTTCTGGGTGATTTGCAGTCTATCAGTTTTTTTGTCAAGGCAGAGTACCAAGAAGAGCAAGCGTAATCCATATGGCATTGTATAAGGGCTAGACATAGGGTCCTGCGGGCCTCAGTAGGTAGACACTGTGCTTGTCTATACAGGAACTTCAGTCTGGCATTCGCTTTCTTTACTACACTGTTCCCTATCAATTCTCCTGACATGCATGGGTCAAAGGGGATTCCCAAATATTTTACTGATGAAACCAAAGTGATGGGCTCCCCATTACATTGAACATTAAAATTATTTACCCTTCTCAGTTTGTTTCGTGCCGAAGAGAATGGCTTCAGTTTTCCCTAGGTGTAATGATAGTTTGTTGTCTACTAACCATTTGCTGCAGGACTCCAGTTCCAGTGTTAAAACATTAGCAATATCTTGTGGGTCTTTACCTGACACTAACAGAGCACTGTCATCTGCATACAGTAGGAGTTTGCACTTGACACTGATAGGCATATCATTGACATAACATAAGAATAATAAGGGACCCTCCACATGTTATCGGCAGGGGTTCTGATTCTGTTTTGTTGATTTTGACTATTTGTCTCCTGTTGCTAAGGTAGGACTTAAACCAGTCTACAGAACCTATACCGATAGCTTGAAGTTTATTACATAATATATTGTGGTTGACAGTATCGAAGGCCTTTTGCAGGTCTAAGGTTACCATACCTACGAGGTTCCCCTTTGACATTTCAGTTCTCAGGTAATCCATCAGATTAATAAGGGAGGTGTCGGTTGAGTAGGATCTTCTAAAGCCCGATTGATAGCTATGGAGAATGTTGTTGTCATTAAGGTACTTAACTACTTGAGAATACACCGCCCTCTCTAGAATTTTAGATATACTGAGTATACTAATAGGCCTATAGTTGCTTACATCAGACCTACTATTTTTCTTGAAGATAGGAGTAACTCTGGCCTCCTTGAACCCCTCCGGTACGGTATTAGTGGTGATTGATAGATTTATTATGTGAGCAATAGGGATTGACAGTTCAGAAGCACCATCTTTTAGGAACTTAGACGGGATGTTATCAGGGCCTGTGCTCTTAGTTGGGTTTAACCTGCTTAGTTCTTTTTGAATAAAGTCATGAGATACACTTACTAGTTGACAACTGTTTGGGGTTACCCCTTTATTGGTATAGTATGTTTGAAACTTATCAGAGTCTGTGTTAAAGGTATTTGATGCAGCTGGTAGTTTACTTACTAGTGTTGATGCAACAGATGTGTAGTATGAATTAAAGCAATTTGCCACCTTAGATGTTTCGTGGCTTATGGCTATACCCCAACTGTTTTAGTTGTTGCCAGAGCTTTCTGGGGTTATGCTTATACTCTTCAATTTTTGAGCAGTAGTGCTTTGCTTTTGCTCCTTTTATAAGTCTCTGTACTCTGTTCCTCACCCTTTGGAATTCATTTAGTGCTGCAATATCCTGTCTGTTTGCTTTAAATCTTTTTAGCAGCTGATCTCTGAATTTCATATTATCTAACATCTCAGCATTCATCCAGGGTTCAGTTCTTCGTTTAATCCTAACCTCTTTAACTGGTGCAATATTATTAAGAATGGTAGTGAACATTGTTTTGAATTTTTCCCAGGCATCGTTTACGTCCGTGCAACTTGTTATCTCTGTCCAGTCACAATTGTGTAGCCTATTTACCAGTGTTTCTTTACTGTAGTTTCTAGTTGACCTCATTTTTATTGTCCTGTGTAGGCCTATCCTATCCCTAGTGATTTTCCTGGTGCAGTAAATGATGAAATGATCACTAAGACCTGTGGTAATGACGCCTGACTGACTAATGTTCTCAGAGCGGTTACTAAGTATGTGGTCAATTAGGGTGGCTGAGAACTGTGTGATCGGGTTGGTGTATTAATTAGTTGAGTGTAACTATTTAATCCTAGAATTTGCTTATACCTTTGCATAGCCCGTTATTTTGCTGCTGAAAACAGATATTGAAGTCGCCCAGTATTATTGTCTCGCAATTGTTTTCAACTCCGGACAAGACTCTGGAAAAGTCTTCTAAGAACTGGTCCTGGGTAGGAGGGCGGTAACTAGTTCCTACTAAGATGGGTTTGGTCTTAGCTGAGATCTAGGTGAACTATAGAGACTGTAGAGTGCAGACATGGCTCCTTTGTATAAGGGAGGTAGTAGAGCACTAGCCATAAATTACAGACAAGTAACCCTAACATCCCACATCAAAAGAGTGATGGATGAAATGCTAAATTACAAATTTTATGGAACAGCACAATCTGCACAACCCAGACTATCATGGTTTTAGATCTGGAAGATCATGCTTGTCGTAACTATGACAAAATTACTGAGAAATTGGAAGAAAACCAAAACGCAGATTTGGTGTGCAAGTATTTTGCAAAAGCGTTTGACAAATGTGATCATGGGGTGATTGTGCATAAAATCAGAGCCTTAGGCACGACGGGGACGGCAGGCAGATGGATTTTCAACATTGACAGATTGAACATAGTCGTAGTAAACAGAGCAAAACCCAGCATTAGCGGGATAAAAAGCTCAGCACCCCCAAGGCAAGGTCCTGGTTCCTCTGTTTCTTATCCTCAGCAGACAGGGTAAAAACATGCATCACAATGATCAATCATTTGCAGATAACACCGAAAGAAACATGAACGTCACCTCCATAAAAGAAACTGAGAAACTGTAGGACTTTCCAGTGGGCAGTGTTCAACATGACGTTCAATGGTGATAAGTTCCAGCTGCTTAGATATGGAATGAATAAAGAACTTAAAAGGGACACCGTATACAGAATACAAGAAATTATATAGAACGAAAGGAACACGTGAAAGACCTGGGAGTAATAATGTCGGCTAACCTTTCTTTCAAAGAGCACAACAAGGCAAAAGTCACTGCAGCAGGAAAATGATGGGGGTAGATAATGAGAACTTTCAAAGAATGGGAAATAGTGCCAATGGTGACATTGAAATAGCTTGTGCTCTTCGTTGAGAGCATCAGAACTGGAACTGATAGATCATTTACTGCCCACAGTCAAGGAAGCATTAAAATTACGGAGATTGCCTCAGTCCTAAATATGTTTTCGCCAGATTAGAGGAGAGATGCATAATATATACGTGTTAAGTGCTTGAAGGCCTGTTCCTAAATCCACACACTGCCATAACTACATACTGGAGTGAGAGATATGGGAGGTGTAAAATAAATCCAGTAAGAGTACACTGGATCAACATCCGTGGTCCCAGACTATTCATCATCTTACCAGACTATATCAGAAATACTGTTGGGATAATTGTAGAAGTCTTCCATAGGAAACTGGACAAGAATCTCCACCAAGTGCCAGATCATCCAGGCTGTGATGGATGTGTAGGCCAGAGGGCTGCTAGCAGCAACAAGCCTGGCTCCGTATTGGAAAATCTCCGGATGTTCATGAAAGGTATATCAAGCCTGGAGTTTTAAGACTCGCTTGCCATGGGTTCTAACCCTTCCTGTACCGTGGTTTGATACATATGTCAGTGAAGCACTGCTGGACTACTGATTCATTTAATAGGATTAGGCGAAGGTGTGGTAAATGGTGGTGGGCGTAAGAATGTGTGGGAAGTGTTGGGTTATTCTCGGTCGTCTACCATCAACTGTTTACAATGGTGGATAAAGGTGGGCCTGGCTGCTGCTGCTGCTGCTGCTGCTGCTGCTGCTGCTGCTGCTGCTGGTGGCGCCGCCGCCGCCTCGCCTGTCCAGGTGTCTACCAACATCTTACAATAATGTTGATCAAATTACCGACAATGTTAGGTAACACGTGTGCAACTAATGAGATTTTATTGTGGCAACTCTTCGCTCTCCGGGAGGCTTGACAAAGCTCCTGGAGAGCGAAACGTTACCACAATGAAATATTTTGTATCATTTGCCTCCAGGGATTACTAACCGAATCTTAGGTGTCGTTAAGAGGGAACTTCACAGGTTCCTCAGGTCACTTCCTGATCAGCCGGGCTGTGGTTCGTATGTTGGACTGCGTACGGCCAGCGGTAACAGCCTGGTTGATCATCCCTTAATCCAACAGGCGGCTTGGTCTGGAACCCAGGCCGCGGGGGCATTTACCCCCCCTCCCCAAAACATCCTTCAGGTATCGGATATCAACCTTGTACCAGCAGACAGTAAACCAACACCAGGTACCTGCAGGTATCTCCGTAAAAAATCTTTTTTTGTGTGTGTGTGTGTTTTATGTAATTTAAGATTTGGGTTAATCTAACCTCAACACCCAAAGAGGTCAAAATGACATTAGTTTTGGGACATTTTGAGGGCTGTTTTACATAAATATTTGTGTAATAGACGTTTTAATTTTGTCTTTCACAGGTGAGCTGAGTGTTGAGGGAAGGTTGACGTAGAGTGGTCGTACGTTGCTGTACTGTGAGGTAAGGTGTACTCACCTAATTGTGGTTGCAGGGGTCGATACTCTGCTCCTGGCCTCGCCTCTTCACTGAGTGCTAATAGGTCCTCTCTCTCTTTCCCTGCTCCATGAGCTTTATCATACCTCATCTTTAAGCTATGTATGGTTCCTACCTCTACTACCTCACTTGCTAGGCTATTCCTCTTCCTGACTACTCTATGACTGAAGAAATACTTCCTAACATCACTTTGACTCATCTGGGTCTTCAACTTCCAATTGTGACCCTTGTTTCTGTGTCCCATCTCTGGAGCATCCTGTCTCTGTCTACCTTGTCTATTCCACGCAGTGTGTGTGTGTGTGTGTGTGTGTGTGTGTGTGTGTGTGTGTGTGTATTCGCATATTTTGGGTTGCAGGGGTTGTCATAGCTCCTGGCCCCACCTCTTCACTGATTGCTACTAGGTCCTCTCTCTCCCTGCTCCATGAGCTTTATCATACCTCGTCTTAAAACTATGTATGGTTCCTGCCTCTACGTCACGTGAGAGAGAGAGAGAGAGAGAGAGAGGGGGGGGAAGAAGAAGAAGTATCCCAGATGAAGACTTTAGCAACAATGTAAATGGAGACTTCATTTCGATCTCCAGCTGGTATCGTCATCAGCAGAATATATGTGGGAGGTAAGAAGCAAAATATAGTGTTAGTAAGTCAAAAATAATGAATGCTTAGGCTACAAGGTAAACAGTGCAGTGGACCACAAGGTAAACAGTGCAGTAGACCACAAGGTAAACAAAGCAGTAGGCCACAAGATAAAGCAGTAGGCCACAAGGTAAATAATACAGTAGACCACAAGGTAAACTATGCAGTAGACCACAAGGTAAACTATGCAGTAGACCACAAGGTAAATAATACAGTAGACCACAAGGTAAACTATGCAGTAGACCACAAGGTAAACTATGCAGTAGACCACAAGGTAAACTATGCAGTAGACCACAAGGTAAACTATGCAGTAGACCACAAGGTAAACTATGCAGTAGACCACAAGGTAAACTATGCAGTAGACCACAAGGTAAAACTATGCAGTAGACCACAAGGTAAACTATGCAGTAGACCACAAGGTAAACTATGCAGTAGACCACAAGGTAAACTATGCAGTAGACCACAAGGTAAACTATGCAGTAGACCACAAGGTAAACTATGCAGTAGACCACAAGGTAAATAATACAGTAGACCACAAGGTAAACTATGCAGTAGACCACAAGGTAAACTATGCAGTAGACCACAAGGTAAACAATACAGTAGACCACAAGGTAAATAATACAGTAGACCACAAGGTAAACTATGCAGTAGACCACAAGGTAAACAATACAGTAGACCACAAGGTAAGAATGCAGTAGACCACAAGGTAAACAAAGCAGTAGGCCACAAGGTAAACAAAGCAGTAGGCCACAAGGTAAACAAAGCAGTAGGCCACAAGGTAAACAATACAGTAGGCCTCCTGGGCCATGATGGTTCATACAATACCTGTACATTTCCTACAACAGTGTTGGTAACTTGGTGTGCAAATTTTAGTGCTGTAATGTTTCTTCAAGACTAAGGTTGCACTCAAGGTAGGTAGGTGCCTTAATGCCGGTCAGGGGCTCTTGTTGGGAGGAATTGATCCTGTTCTTCCCTTCCTTGGAACCAACCTGAGTGCTTTTCAGTCCCGTGTGGATTTAGCGCTCACCTATGAATAATAAAGTACAAAATAATTCAAATTTGCCCATAGGACTTGGTCTGTGTTCATTCTTCCAGAGATGGAAATTTTCTCGTGTTAGTTACAACTGGTTCAGTTTTTTTTTTTTTTTTTTGCCTCGTAGGATCAGGTGTTCCTTGTGTGTAACTGAAGGTTCATTCAGGTTGATGGTATGGTTGATGTACTGTGAGATGGCAGAGTTTTCTCAGCCATATCTAACAGCAACTTCATGTTTAACCCACGGTTTGTCCAAGCAACGCCACCAGGTGCCAGATCAACCAGGGTGTGATGGATATGTAAGACTGCTGACCGCCAGCAACAACAGCCTGGTTGACCAGGCAAACACCAGACGAGTAGGAAAAACTCTCTGAACTCATCAAAGGTATTTCCCGTGTGTCCTGTGTACACCTGCCTTGCAATTATTGCGAGGGATGTTGCAGGCACCCGGTGTTTACAAGGAGGTAAGCTTCTTATACCTCAAGACTACACCAAGTTTTTGAGACGAGTAAAGGCTAGATCACAGATTTTATTTAATACCTATTTTCTCTTTTGAAATGGAATATCACTTCGCATCTTTGCGGTTTTTCCCGATATTAATTTCTGACATGTATAAATTCTTCTAAATGGTATTTTTCTTGAAGTTAATATATACATATCAGAAATCGTTATCGAGAAAAACGAACATGAATAACCTATTAACTTCATGTATAAATTCTTGTTAGCTTCATGTATAAATGCAGCGCTGTATAGCCCTTGTGGCTTAGCGCTTCTTTTTGATTATAATAATTCATGTATAAATTCTTGTTAGCTTCATGTGAAATACCACTTACCCTTCATGATATCGTAACCTCTTCAACTGATCGATCATTTTGAAGTAGTAGATCTTCGTCCAAAGATTGGAAAAGTGTTGAAGAATTCTTTGTATCAAGATCTCATAATGTTGCAGTGTCTGAAAGATGTGATGAATGGTTTAAAACCGACAAGTTGAAGATTAATACAAAGGGATCTTGATACAAAGAATTCAACATTGTCCAATGTTTGGACGAAGACCTACTTGGACTAGTGGATAGTTCCACTATGACCCCGCCTCCTCCTGCTTCGCCTCACCTGACTACAGTATATAAGCCACTTCTACGGCCCTATATTGTACTTTCTACAAGATTGATGGACTGAACACATCGACTCCAGGCTGAGGGACTGATTACCTCAAACTCCTCCTCTCCTGACACCTTTCTGCTTTGTATTGAACTGATGAAGCCACTGTGTGGCGAAACGTTTCTTCAATAAAGATTCCCATGTGTTGCATAAGTGTTTCAATCTTCAACTTGTCGGTTTTAAACCATTTATCACAGTATCATTTTCTCGCTCTAGGTGAATGGGGCTGCAAATTCTCACTACTGAGAAACTGGTTAGTTGTTAATTATACAGTATTGTTTATTCCACCGTTGTAGACATGACGGGAAGACAGCCATCTCCAACACAGACTTGCCGGTGTCACAGCCATCTCCAACACAGACTTGCCGGTGTCACAGTCATCTCCAACACAGACTTGCCGGCGTAACAGTTATCTCCAATATAAACTTGCCTGTGTGACAGCCATCTTCAACACAGCCTTGTCGCCCTTAATATCAACTACCATACACGACACATCATGGGAGGTGGGACCTTGCTACTGCACACGAAGCAGAAAATGGTGACAACTTTACCGGTTCTTAAAAACATGTACAAAAGAAACACTGGTCAGTATCTAGTGAACAAGAAAAATGTAAGTCGAACCAGAATCTAGGCGACAGCAGTGACAGCGGACGTCACTGAACACAGCAGTGACAGCGGACGTCACTGAACACAGCAGTGACAGCGGACGTCACTGAACACAGCAGTGACAGCGGACGTCACTGAACACAGCAGTGACAGCGGACGTCACTGAACACAGCAGTGACAGCGGACGTCACTGAACACAGCAGTGACAGCGGACGTCACTGAACACAGCAGTGACAGCGGAACGTCACTGAACACAGCAGTGACAGCGGACGTCACTGAACACAGCAGTGACAGCGGACGTCACTGAACACAGCAGTGAACATCACACAACAAATCCTGCAAACATCGGGAGGAGAGGACACGTCTACAAGTAAGCCTCAGGTATCCTGTCAAACACCAAGACAGTCACCACATAGCAGGTCTTCCTTACAAACTGTGCAAGAGTTTCCTATTTAAGACAGTTAAGGTGTGTTGGCAATTTCCTGAATATTTGAGAGGAGGGGCAAGTACATGAGCATTCTGCCAGCGACTGCTTGGAAGTCCACCAGACTTAGTGTGACATCCGGAATGTGGGTTGAATTTGATGTACCAGTAATAAGCTTAGTGTTCGTGTGATGACTTGGTAGTCAGTCTTATCGTTTCCTCAGTAATTCACTTTGTTATATACTGTATGATGACTCACTCTTGTTAGTAATAATAATCAAGAACGTGATAAAATTTATACAGACTTAAGTGATATACGTACGTAGGATGCGACCTACACCAGTGGACTAACACACGGGTACCTACTTGATGCTAGGTGAACAAGGACATCAGGTGTCCTAAGGAAACAAGCTCCCAATGTTTCCACCCATACCGGGGATAGAGCCACGGACAGTGTGTGTGTGAGCTGAGTGCGCTACCAGCCGAGGTACGGTCCAGGACGGACCGAAACGTCGTCTGGTTTCGTCTTCATTTTGTTATCAATTACGAACTGTTTCAGTAATTTTTTTTAAGCTCTAACTTTCATCTTGAAAACTGCTTATTTTATCTAATCTTCCGACTTTCTTTCAATTTCACTAATGGCTTTTTGTCATTCTCGGCTTCTCCAGGATTTATCTTTTTTTTTTGCTCAGTTTTAGTGTTTGTTGTGTGTCGGGGGGGGGGGGGGGCGCTACCCTGACCACCTACTAGTAACCCAACAGATTGTTTCCTGTCATTGTTGTTACTGTTGTTGTTTTAGCAGATTTTCACCTGTTATTGTTATTGCTGTTTAACAAATTCTCACCCGTTACTGTTGGTCTTTCAACATCCTCACCTGTTAGTTACTGGACAGCATAATAACCTATGTGACATGTCAAGATATCTTATTAATGATAATAAGATACCAGATATATTAAGCAGATTTCCTAAATTTACTCGTAACAGATAAGTGAACTGTAGATGTACTCCTGTAAACCCCTTTTGGGGCCTAGTTCCTAGGCCTTTTGTGTATCCATATGCTCTTGCGCTACCGTCCACAGGATGGATATGAGGTGCACAATAAACTAGCCATTTCGGCGGCAAAATCTGAAAATCTAAGGTTTGTGTTATTTGGTAATTGAATTTGCTGGTAAAAGAATTCTTGGGATACTTGTCAAGTCCACCTCTTAGTCTTGACAGTGTACATGGTGTCTGGTCTGTGAGAGAATGTACATGGTGTGTCTGGTCTATGAGAGAGTGTACATGGTGTGTGTGGTCTGTGAGTGAGTGTACATGGTATGGGTTGTCAATGATTCCGAAGTATAAGTGTGTAGTACACAGCAAATGTAAGCAAAACAACCAAAAAGGGAAGTTGAATGGTGGTTGCTTTGCATTCGTTATCGCTTGTTTGGGATTATTGCAGTAAATAAAAACGAAATAATTTATAAAAGGTGTACTATAAGTCAGGTAAGTAAAGAGTGGAAGAGGAGTCCAGAGCACCAGACCAAAGGAAAGGTGGGGAAGACGGTAGAGAAGCAGTGACAGCAGGGCTTTGACCATAGGACACCGACAAAGGCGGAGTACCTGGAAGGATGTGGGGAAGCGTGTCCCAGACACTGTGCTAGGTCTTATCCCCGGCTCAGCAACAGGAGTACCTTTCCAGAGTACCTTTCTCTGGACTCCACTTGGATGCCGCCGATACCACACAAATTCTACCAGTCTGATTGGTGCTCTGCGGAAACTAACACCCTTGTTCTTAAAGCATACCATAAAACGGGGACTGTGAAGGCTTCACAGATGTATGTGTATGCCATCTGCTGTTTTGAAAAAATACTATGCAAATGATTTTCAGGTACTTGTGGTTTACATGTCGAAATGCTCTGCATAACCAGCGGCTTTCTGTATAATGTCATTGTAGGCCAGGTCTGTGTAAGTTGTATCATGTACTGTAGAAATAAATATTATCACTCGTGCGACCGAGAGTATGGAGAAACACACTTCTCCAGGCTGAGGGACTGACCACCTCAAAACTACGTCTTCAAGGGTGATGGACTGATTACATTGTCTTCACATCTCTACTGCTTCTGCTGACTCTTCTTTACTCGACTGAAAACGCCTACTGTGTAGGCGAAACGTTTGTTGGTGTTAGCCACACGCCAAGGCCGGGCTCTGGAAGTAGAAACACACTCGGAACTCATCAAAGGTACCACAGCCTGGCAGATCAGAAACTGACTCACCAAGTTCCCTTCTGAAGACAGCTAGGTGCTTGTTGGTAATTCCTCTTAGGTAATATGAGGCTGTTGATAAATATTGACATGTGTATTCGTAATGTGTTCTCTTAGTACTCATTGTACTTTCTATTTTTACCGAAAGTATTTTACGCAGTCTGCCGAGCCTCATGGTTTCGTAGAGAGTGATTGCGGTACGTAGATTTGGGACCAGTCCTCTCACAGTTTTCCAGGTGCAAATTACTATGTACCTTTCCAATCTACGTTCCAGGAAATACAGTTCGAGGGACTTTAAGCGTTCCCAATAATTAAGGTGTTTGAATTTAAAGAGGCAGTGAAGGTTGTACTTTCTCCGGATCTGCAATTTCGCTTGCCTTTAAGGCGAAATTGCTGATCCGGGAAGACATTTGTTTTACAACCCTTTACGGGACTCTTTAAATTCCCTCGAACACCTAAACGTATTGGAACCTTAATGTACACTCCATCTGTACGAGTGGAAGGGTAAGTTAAATGGTGACTTGTTTAAGTGTACAGTCGGTTTTTTCCAGTCTTATGATAGAGTCTTCATAAAGAGAAAATCAGTTTCTCTTGCTTTATCTCTGTTTTCGGTTTCTACGTGAACTCTATCCAACAGGTCTTTGGGCCCGGTTGTGAAAAGAGTAGCGCGGTCTGAATTCAAGAGAAAACCAGTTCTCGTGACCCTTTATTTTGTTAGAAACGCCTGTGGTACCGACGTGTAACGTGCGTGCACTGTGGTACCAACATATGCGCGCGCCGCACCCAAAAAAGAGGCGGCGCGGTCATACACCACACCACATCAGACACACACGTAGGCCGAGCACCTACATCCTTAGAAACCACTCACGCACTTCGCAGACATACACGTGCTGCACTTCACCAACATATACGCACACACACACACACACACACACACACACACACACACACACACACACACCACACACACACACACACACCAACACACACACACACACCACACACACAAAACCACACACACCCACACACAGTAACTGATGGGTTCTGGATACTGTGGTAATTTTGACTCTCATAGTCTTTGTTTTCCGCTTAACGTTCTTGTGTACAAGAACAGGTGCACCCCAGCTTCGCTAATTAAGGTAATTATGTTGCTACTAGCACCAACAACCTGACTGATTAATCCGTCAAGCAGGAAACTTAGTCTGGGTTCGGCAGCGGATACGATGGTAATCATAGTAGATTACAATGTATTAAAGCTGGTAGAATTGCCGACAATGTTGGGTAAAAGGACACAAGTGCAACTAATGTGACATTGTATTGTGGCAAAGTTTCGCTCTCCAGGAGCTTTGTCAAGCTTGTTGAAGCTCCTGGAGAGCGAAACATTGCCACAGTAAAATGTTACATTAGTTGCACTTGTGTCGTTTTACCTAACATAATAGATCACCCAATACATATATGACTGGTTTAGTCTTAATGTTTTTCTGTGGTTAACGTACATTATTGTTGAGCAGGTGAGGGGTGCGGCCTGGCCTCGTGAGCGGTGCGGCCTGGCCTCGTGAGCGGTGCGGCCTGGCCTCGTGAGGGGTGCGGCCTGGCCTCGTGAGCGGTGCGGCCTGGCCTCGTGAGCGGTGCGGCCTGGCCTCGTGAGCGGTGCGGCCTGGCCTCGTGAGGGGTGCGGCCTGGCCTCGTGAGAGGTGCGGCCTGGCCTCGTGAGGGGTGCGGCCTGGCCTCGTGAGCAGGTGCGGCCTGGCCTCGTGAGGGGTGCGGCCTGGCCTCGTCTCGTGAGGGGTGCGGCCTGGCCTGCTCGTGAGGGTGCGGCCTGGCCTCGTGAGGGGTGCGGCCTGGCCTCGTGAGGGGTGCGGCCTGGCCTCGTGAGGGGTGCGGCCTGGCCTCGTGAGGGGTGCGGCCTGGCCTCGTGAGGGGTGCGGCCTGGCCTCGTGAGCGGTGTGGGGCCCGGCCACTGGGGATGCGGCCATATAAGCATCGCGAGGTTGCGGCCTACCTCTTCCGCCTGGCCACCATAAGGCCCTGGCCTCTGAGTGGTCGGCCGGACCTTGTTTAGGGGTGCGGCATTCCTTAGGGGCTCCCTCCTCCGTGATGGGACGCTGACGACTTAAGACATCGTGAGTGAGACCTTGCCCTGAGCGTGCACTGGCTCGTGAGGGGTTGCCGGCCGGCCCTGCGAAAGGGGGCCATCGGCCTCGGGCATGCATGCTTCAGTGACTGGTGCGGGCCCTTTAAGGGGGCCCTTCGAGGGTGCGGGCTGGACTCGTAAGCTTCAGCAGCCCGTGACGGTGCGGTGGCCTCTTTGATCGATTACGGAACCGGGCCTTCAGTTTTTAAAGTCCTCTTAGGGGACGGCCTGGCCCGTGACGGTAACACTTCTACGTATGGCCTGGCCCGTTTTAGCCGCCTCTGGCTCCTCTGAACGTCACAGCCTGGCCCCGGAGAGGCGGCGGCTTGTTACAGGAATAGGGTCAGTTTCCTGCCAAGGATCCCAGGAAGGGGCAACTAGGGTTACTCTGGCAGCACGCAGTCCACGTAAGACAGCCCATTGGCAACATTTATTTCACTCTCTCTGTCAGCAGGGTTACTGGCAACCCCCAATCTTGATAGGAGACTGTGAACCCCTTCTAGCCCCGACTAGTGGGGCGGCCCGGATTGAGAGGGGTGACCTGACCTCCAAATTGGGCTACGGTTCTTATCATAGGACCCAGTACGTTCGGGTATGAGGAAACTTTTTTGCTGAATACTTTTTGGTCCTCGACCAGATTTAGATAAAAGTCATGTTGTGCGTTCCATAATAATGACAACTTGGCCCATGTTACTGATTTTACACATTTCAGTACAATAAACATAACACTGAGTTGACTCTGTTGATTTCTAAATAATTCAACACAATCCCATCCCCCTTTATGATGGTTAGACGCAAGTCACGACTTTGTATAAATGAAGACCCTTTGAATGTTGCAGAACTGGAGGGCAATGATGGGTCAACGACTTTCACTGCGACCAAAAAGGTATGACGAGGCCCGACAGGTTAATTTTAGGAAAAACATATGGCAAACAGTTCGGGTATAACTTTTAATTAAAGTTTCACTACAGCTGTGGCTGTCCCTTTTCATTCGAGTACCAGCAAAGTTGTTAGCGGCTGAGGAGACTATAAGACTTTAATACCTCATTAAAGTTGTGTGGACAGATTTACTCACATATCATCACAGCCTGGCTGGAGAGGTGCACTTGTTGCAGGGAAAGGGTTTAGTTTCCGGGAAAAAGAGAGTGGCAGGGGCACTGGGGTTGCTTTGGCTAGTGCTGCCTTGTTTACGAAGACAATACAACATTTGTTCACTTGTCAGACACGAACCAAGGGTTCTTGGGACAACTTGGGAAACCCCTTTAACAACCTACTAGTAGAAAGGCTGGATTTGAGAGGGGCCGATCTCTGTTCATTTTACTCTACTAGTACCCCAGTCTCACCTCCCGGGGCTATATAAGGGTCCACCCTGCCCTTTGGTAACAAAAGGGTTTTTTCTCGGAAAGTTGTAGATAAAGGTGATGTTGTGTCTCCGAAGGTACATGACACGTTGGCCCCCGTTCTGATGTTTCATATTTACGTGAAATTTAAAAATAAACACAAGTGTTTTTGATGTGAAAAAATGAGCAAACACAAGTCTTAGTTTGATAAAATTGTCGAAGTAAAATTTGTTTTAAATAAGACTTGTAATGTTAGCAAATGTGTGGTGAAGGTTTGGTACAAAAAAAACTTTTCAGTGGGGAACAATAAAATGGTATAAATACCGAAGGTTGTTTAGGTAAGAACATATGCAACAGTTAGGGTTTTCTATTTCGAAAGTTTTGCCTCACAGTAGGCTTCTTCAGTCGAGTACAGCAAAGTTGATAGAAGCAGAAGAGACTTGAAGACGATGTAATCAGTCCATCACCCTTAAAGTTTGATGGACTGATTACATCGTCTTCAAGTATCTTCTGCTTCTATCAACTTTGCTGTACTCGACTGAAGAAGCCTACTGTGTAGGCGAAACGTTTCGAAATAAAGATACCTAACTGTTGCATATGTGTCTTACCTAAACAGACTTTACAGTGTGTCGAGGTGACACCAGCATCGTCCTCGTTCTCTCTCTCTCTCTCTCTCTCTCTCTCTCTCTCTCTCTCTCTCTCTCTCTCTCTCTCTCTCTCTCTCTCTCTCTCTCTCTCTCCTCTCTCTCTCTCCTCTCTCTCTCTCTCTCATCTCTCTCTCATTTATTATATATATATATTATATATATATATATATATATATATATATTATATTATATATTATATATATATATATATATATAATATATATAATATATATATATATATATATATATAATCTCAATAATGCGCTGTACCTTGTACACACATTTACTGTCGTTTAAGTTAGTGCGATTTTGTATGTTATTGAGAGTTTAATTTTAGCTTTGCAGTAACGGATGTACTGAAATGTAACTGTGAAAGGGGTTTTTTTTTACCCCCTTTTATCATGGTAAATATTAGTTTTAGTAGAAGTGTTGAATCTCGTTAAGCTGTTAATTGGTTAACGTTATTAATTATCCCCGGGTTTAATTACATACAAGCCCGTGTAAGATAGTTGGTAAGTCTTGGTAATCTCTACTTGCATAAAAAAAGGAATATAAACCATACCACGGGCGGGGTTAGAACCCGCGATCAGTGTGTCAAAACTCCAGACCATCGCGTTAGCCACTGGACCAGGAGTTTTGTGACTCTGTGATCGCGGGTTTTAACCCCGCCCGTGGTATGGTTTGTTTACAGTCGTGTCATTACGATTTCGTGAGTCAACCCTCATATGGGAGACAGAAGCTTTTGACGACGTTTCGGTCCGACTTGGACCGTGGTATCTTGTAAATGGTCCAAGTCGGACCGAAACGTTATCATAAGTTTCTGTCTCCTATATTCGGTAAATTTGTGTATTCCTTAGACGTGATAAAGGTCCCAGGACCGAAAATTTGATTAACACAAGCCTATCCGATGTTATCCTGACGCCAAATGACTTCGAACAGGCGATAAATGACATGCCCATGCACTCTGCCCCAGGGCCAGACTCGTGGAACTCTCTGTTCATCAAGAACTGCAAGAAGCCCCTATCACGAGCCTTTTCCATCCTATGGAGAGGGAGCATGGACACGGGGGTCGTCCCACAGTTACTAAAAACAACAGACATAGCCCCACTCCACAAAGGGGGCAGTAAAGCAACAGCAAAGAACTACAGACCAATAGCACTAACATCCCATATCATAAAAATCTTTGAAAGGGTCCTAAGAAGCAAGATCACCACGCATCTAGAAACCCATCAGTTACACAACCCAGGGCAACATGGGTTTAGAACAGGTCGCTCCTGTCTGTCTCAACTATTGGACCACTACGACAAGGTCCTAAATGCACTAGAAGACAAAAAGAATGCAGATGTAATATATACAGACTTTGCAAAAGCCTTCGACAAGTGTGACCATGGCGTAATAGCGCACAAAATGCGTGCTAAAGGAATAACAGGAAAAGTCGTCTATGGATCTATAATTTCCTCACTAACAGAACACAGAGAGTAGTCGTCAACAGAGTAAAGTCCGAGGCAGCTACGGTGAAAAGCTCTGTTCCACAAGGCACAGTACTCGCTCCCATCTTGTTCCTCATCCTTATATCCGACATAGACAAGGATGTCAGCCACAGCACCGTGTCTTCCTTTGCAGATGACACCCGAATCTGCATGACAGTGTCTTCCATTGCAGACACTGCAAAGCTCCAGGCAGACATCAACCAAATCTTTCAGTGGGCTGCAGAAAACAATATGAAGTTCAACGATGAGAAATTTCAATTACTCAGATATGGTAAACATGAGGAAATTAAATCTTCATCAGAGTACAAAACAAATTCTGGCCATAAAATAGAGCGAAACACCAACGTCAAAGACCTGGGAGTGATCATGTCGGAGGATCTCGCCTTCAAGGACCATAACATTGTATCAATCGCATCTGCTAGAAAAATGACAGGATGGATAATGAGAACCTTCAAAACTAGGGAGGCCAAGCCCATGATGACACTCTTCAGGTCACTTGTTCTATCTAGGCTGGAATATTGCTGCACACTAACAGCACCTTTCAAGGCAGGTGAAATTGCCGACCTAGAAAATGTACAGAGAACTTTCACGGCGCGCATAACGGAGATAAAACACCTCAATTATTGGGAGCGCTTGAGGTTCCTAAACCTGTATTCCCTGGAACGCAGGAGGGAGAGATACATGATTATATACACCTGGAAAATCCTAGAGGGACTAGTACCGAACTTGCACACGAAAATCACCCACTACGAAAGCAAAAGACTTGGCAGACGATGCACCATCCCCCCAATGAAAAGCAGGGGTGTCACTAGCACGTTAAGAGACCATACAATAAGTGTCAGGGGCCCGAGACTGTTCAACTGCCTCCCAGCACACATAAGGGGGATTACCAACAGACCCCTGGCAGTCTTCAAGCTGGCACTGGACAAGCACCTAAAGTCAGTTCCGGATCAGCCGGGCTGTGGCTCGTATGTTGGTTTGCGTGCAGCCAGCAGCAACAGCCTGGTTGATCAGGCTCTGATCCACCAGGAGGCCTGGTCTCAGACCGGGCCGCGGGGGCGTTGACCCCCGGAACTCTCTCCAGGTAAACTCCAGGTTCTGTCACTTCATCTCCATATTGTTTCATACTATGGAACAATGCTCTTCTCCAGACTGAGGGACTGATCACCTCAAAACTTTAAGGGTGATGGACTGATTACATCGTCTTCAAGTATCTTCTGCTTCTATCAACTTTTCTGTACTCGACTGAAGAAGCCTACTGTGTAGGCGAAACGTTTCGAAATAAAGATACCTAACTGTTGCATATGTGTCTTACCTAACAACCTGTCGGTATTTTATACCATTTTAATGTTCAATACGTTCTAGTGTTTGCTGACGTGTCTTTCTAGACCAGTTTGTGTATCTCACTTGCACTCACGCTGACGGAACTTCTAGCGGGAGAAATCTTAAAATGTCCTGTGTGTTATTTACGTCTTTTCATTACTATCCTGAGTGTTTTTCGCAGCAGCAGCCGCCATCATCATGATCATCATGATCATGATCATCATGATGATGTGCAACAGTTGTTGTTAGGTAAGACACATATGCAACAGTTAGGTATAAATGGTATAAAATACCTGTCGGTATTTTATACCATTTTAATGCAACAGTTGTTCTCTGGGATGCCAGTCTACACGCTGCCACCCACTATCAGTGTTACCCAGTGGAAATATAAACACAAAATATAATGTTGACTTTTATTGACAACGTTTCGCCCCTTTATCAAGTCACAAACATATCTGCCTTGTTAAAAGGTACGTGAGTATTTATAGGATGGAGTCAGGTGGAGAATGCTGCATGTGACAATCTTCCGAGAAGGGTGATGGGGTAGTTATAAATAAGTGATAATAACACTATTAACTCGTGTGTAAGTCCCACTCAAATCCAACCCCTCTCACTCGTGTATTTATCTAACCTATATTTGAAGCTATCCAAAGTTTTAGCTTATTACTGGAACAAGTGTAGAAGGTTTCAAGAAGAAACTGGACTACGACCTCTTGCCAAGTATCGGATCAACTAGGCTGTGAAGGCTTTGCGAGGCAGCGGGCCACAACAGCATGATTGAATAGGCACGCCAATTACACAATAGAGCGGAAAATAATGTGAAGGACCTGGGTGTGGTAATGTCCGAAGACCTCACCTTCAAGGATCACAACAATGCCACTCTCACATCTGCGAGGAAACTGATAGGATGAATAATGAGAACATTCAAGACAAGAGATGCTAAGCCAATGATGATCCTTTTTATATCACTTGTTCTCTCAAGGCTGGAATACTGCGGTACATTAACATCCCCATTCAAGGCAGGTGAAATTGCAGATCTAGAGAATGTACAGAGAACATTTACTGCACGTATAAGTTCCATCAAACACCTTAAGTTACTACTGGGAGCGCCTGGGAGCACTTGACTTGTACTCACTAGAGCGCAGACGAGAGAGATATATCATAATCTACACCTGGAAGATTCTGGAGGGACTGGTCCCTACTATGCACACAGCAATCACTCCATACGAAAGCAAAAGACTTGGCAGGCGATGCAACATAACCCCCAGTAAAAAGTAGGGGCGTCACTGGTACACTAAGAGAAACACAGTAAGTGGCTGGGGCCCAAGACTGTTCAACAGCCTCCCACCAGCAATAAGGGGCATTACGGGAAGACCCCTGGTTGTACATTAAAATGGTATAAAATACCGACAGGTTGTTAGGTAAGACACATATGCAACAGTTAGGTATCTTTATTTAGGTATCTTCGAAATAAAGATACCTATCTGTTGCATATGTGTCTTACCTAACAACCCCTGGTTGTCTTCAAGAGGGAGCTGGACAGATTCCTAAAGACGGTGCCGGATCAGCCGGGCTGTGGTTCGTACGTTGGATTGCTTGCGGCCAGCAGTAACAGCCTCGTTGATCAGGCCCTGATCCGCCGGGAGGCCTGGTCATGGACCGGGCCGCGGGGGCGTTGATCCCCGGAATGCCTTTCAGGTAGACTCAGCTGCCTGGCAGGCATGGTCAGGGCCTGGCTATGATGGCAGGCATGGTCAGGGCCTGGCTGTGACGGCAGGCATGGTCAGGGCCTGGCTGTGATGGCAGGCGGACTGTGGGCGTGGCAGACTTGGGGAAGGGCTTGGGGCGGGGGTGGTGGGTGGCAGCATGGGTAAGTGCAGCAGTGTGTGAGGGAGGCTGGTTAAAGCGTACTGTGGGTGGGTGGTTGGAGGTAAACAGGAAGTGAAGAAAGTATGTGATGAAGGAATGTTGATATGCTTGCACACGCACTTATCACACTACACAACCTCTCTTTCCACTCCCACTACCTCTCTCTCTCTCACTTCACTCCACTCCATCCTTCCTCACTCTATGCTCCCTACCACATCCTCCTCCCTCTACTATGCTCCCCACCACACCCTCCTCCTTCCACTATGCTCCCCACCACACCCTCCTCCTTCCACTATGCTCCCCACCACACCCTCCTCCTTCCACTATGCTCCCCACCACACCCTCCTCCCTATACTATGCTCCCCACCACACCCTCCTTCCACTATGCTCCCCACCACACCCTCCTCCTTCCACTATGCTCCCTACCACACCTCCTCCCTATACTATGCTCCCCACCACACCCTCCTCCCTCCACTTTGCTCCCCACCACACCCTCCTCCCTCCACTTTGCTCCCCACCACACCCTCCTCCCTCCACTTTGCTCCCCACCACACCCTCCTCCCTCTACTATGCTCCCCACCACACCCTCCTCCCTCTACTATGCTCCCCCACCACACCCTCCTCCCTCTACTATGCTCCCCACCACACCCTCCTCCCTCTACTATGCTCCCCACCACACCCTCCTCCCTCTACTATGCTCCCCACCACACCCTCCTCCCTCCACTTTGCTCCCCACCACACCCTCCTCCCTCTACTATGCTCCCCAACCACACCCTCCTCCCTCTACTATGCTCTCACCACACACCCTCCTCCCTCTACTATGCTCCCGACCACACCCTCCTCCCTCTACTATGCTCCCGACCACACCCTCCTCCTCTACTATGCTCCCGACCACACCCTCCTCCCTCTACTATGCTCCCGACCACACCCTCCTCCCTCTACTATGCTCCCCCCCACACCCTCCTCCCTCTACTTTGCTCCCCACCACACCCTCCTCCCTCTACTATGCTCCCCACCACACCCTCCTCCCTCCACTTTGCCTCCCCACCACACCCTCCTCCCTCTACTATGCTCCCCACCACACCTCCTCCCTCTACTATGCTCCCCACCACACCCTCCTCCCTCTACTTTGCTCCCCACCACAACCCTCCCCCCTCTACTATGCTCCCCACCACACCCTCCTCCCTCTACTTTGCTCCCCACCACACCCTCCTCCCTCTACTATGCTCCCCACCACACCCTCCTCCCTTCACTTTGCTCCCCACCACACCCTCCTCCCTCTACTATGCTCCCCACCACACCCTCCTCCCTCTACTTTGCTCCCCACCCCACCCTCCTCCCTCTACTATGCTCCCCACCACACCCTCCTCCCTCTACTATGCTCCCCACCACACCCTCCTCCCTCCACTTTGCTCCCCACCACACCCTCCTCCCTCCACTTTGCTCCCCACCACACCCTCCTCCCTCTACTATGCTCCCCCACCACACCCCCTCCTACTATGCTCCCCACCACACCCTCCTCTGCTATGCTCCCCACCACACCCTCCTCCCTCTACTATGCTCCCCACCACACTTCCACATCCTCTTCCTTCATTCCACATTACCACTATTCCACTCCACACGGCCGTTTTTCTTCCCACTTAGGAACACCTGCCTTCAGGTACTCCTGCTCCTCTCCTCTGTATGACTTGACATGCAGCTGTGCAACACTTTTATTTTAATCCACGTCTTGGACCATAAGCTTACATCATGCCTTTTATAGTTACCACGGTGCCTGTAGGGTCTTAATATGTTAAGTTTAGAGTAGTTAGGTAAGACACATATGCAACAGTTAGACAACTTTATTCCGAAACGTTTCGCCTACACAGTAGGCTTCTTCAGTCGAATACAGAAAGTAGGCAGGAACAGTAGAGATGTGAAGACGATGTAATCAGTCCATCACCCTTAAAGTCGTAGAATTTGAGGTTGTCAGTCCCTCGGCCTGGAGAAGTTCAGTTCCATAGTCAGGAACTATCTGAAGATCAAGCGACAGTGCGGAGACTTAAATACTGTCGGAAGGAGAGGTGCAGGGTAGTAGTAGTAGTAGTAGTAGTAGTAGTGAGAGGCAACTGAGAGGTCATGTCCCTCTCAGATCCAACCCTTCTCACTTGAAAAGCTTGTCCAAGGTGTTTTCTGTACCAAGATGCCACGTGTTGCAGTGTCTGACAAGATGAACATCAAACTTTGATGTTCAAGTTTAGAGTAGTTTTCTACCCCCCACAGCCCGGTCCTGGACCAGGCTTGTCTGGTGCTTTCATGGTGAACCAGGTTGTTGCTGCTGGCGTCACGCTGTGCCTTAACCATGTTACAACCTGAGGCAGTAACAAACCTGAAGGAATCTGTATTAAATATAATTCAGTAATAATTTTGTCTGCGGGTGAATAACAAGGAATAAAATACATGTGGAACATTTGGGGATGTTTATTTTTGAAACGTTTCGCTTACACAGTAGGATTCTTCAGTTAAATACAGAGTGAGTAGGAGTAGTGAAGTTAAGATAATGTCATCAGTCCATCAACCGTGGAGAAAAGTACTTGAGGTGGTCAGTCCCTCAGCCTGGAGAAGAGTTCAGCCTAGCAACCTATGTGGAGTCTACCTAGCAACCTATGTGGAGTCTACCTAGCAACCTATGTGGAGTCTACCTAGCAACCTATGTGGAGTCTACCTAGCAACCTATGTGGAGTCTACCTACAACCTATGTGGAGTTACCTAGCAATCCTACTGTGGAGTTCACCTAGCAACCTATGTGGAGTCTACCTAGCAACCTATGTGGAGTCTACCTAGCAACCTATGTGGAGTCTACCTAGCAACCTATGTGGAGTCTACCTAGCAACCTATGTGGAGTCTACCTAGCAACCTATGTGGAGTCTACCTAGCAACCTATGTGGAGTCTACCTAGCAACCTATGTGGAGTCTACCTAGCAACCTATGTGGAGTCTACCTAGCAACCTATGTGGAGTCTACCTAGCAACCTATGTGGAGTCTACCTAGCAACCTATGTGGAGTCTAGCAACCTATGTGGAGTCTACCTAGCAACCTATGTGGAGTCTACCTAGCAACCTATGTGGAGTCTACCTAGCAACCTATGTGGAGTCTACCTAGCAACCTATGTGGAGTCTACCTAGCAACCTATGTGGAGTCTACCTAGCAACCTATGTGGAGTCTACCTAGCAACCCACGCGGAGTCTACCTAGCAACCCACGCGGAGTCTACCTAGCAACCCACGCGGAGTCTACCTAGCAACCCACGCGGAGTCTACCTAGCAACCCACGCGGAGTCTACCTAGCAACCCACGCGGAGTCTACCTAGCAACCCACGCGAGTCTACCTAGCAACCCACGCGGAGTCTACCTAGCAACCCACGCGGAGTCTACCTAGCAACCCACGCGGAGTCTACCTAGCAACCCACGTGGAGTCTACCTACCAACCCACGTGGTCTACCTACTAACCTTGAGGGTGTTCGGGGGGGGACCGCTCCCGCGGCCCATTAATATTTAGTTTTCAGTTTAGGAAAGCAGTTTTTGAGAGCAGTCCATTGGGAAGGTGAGTGAGGGCGAGTGGAACAAACTCCCGAGAAACGTTGTTGAAGTTAAAACATTTACCTTTAAAAATAAGTTGGACAGATACACTAGTGTGTGTGAGTTAGAACTGCCCTGCATGAGCCAGTAGGATAAGTAATTTATAATCGGGTTTTTGATGCGTATATCCAAGCGGGGATAAATGATTAGACTTCAGAGGCGTCTTGTAGTTCTATTCTTGGTACACCAGGTGCCAGATCAACCAGGCTGTGATGGATATGTGGGGCAGCGAGCCTCCAGCAGCAACAGCCTGGTTGACCAGGCAAGCACCAGACGATGGGCCGGGCTCAGAGTAGAAAAACTTGAAACACTTCAAAGGTATATCAAAGGTAAGGCAGTGTGTTACGACGACGGGCCTGGGCCAGGCTTATGCCTGCCCGCCCATGCCCGCGAGGGGGAGAGTGAGTACACCTGTTGACTCTAGGTTGAGTGGGCGTCAACTGAGAGGCAGGTGTGGGTGTGCTTACCTAGAGGCTTGCCCTCTAGCGCTAACTTTGGAAACTAGACATGTAGGCTTACTGCCTACAGTAAGACACATGTCTTAAAGATACCTAACTGTTGCACATGTCATATCAACCCGTCAGGACTGTATACCATTTTCGTATTCAGATGGACCAGCAGGCCTGCTGCAGTGCTACTTCTTATGTTCTTCTAACATTGAGAAATACCTTTCCTCGGCACCCTGGTGGCTCAGTGTGTGTGTACCTGAGCTGAAGATTAAGACACACGTGCAATAGTTAGGTATATTGTTGAAACATTTCGCCTACACAGTAGGCTTCTTCAGTCAAATACAAAGGGAGCAGTATCAACCTTGGTTGATGGACTGATTGCCTCATCATGATTTCATTACTACTGTTCTCTTTGTGTCTGACTGAAGAAGCCTACTGTGTAGGCGAAACGTTTCAACAATAAAGATACCCAACTGTTGTACATGTCTTAATCTTCAACTTGTGGTTATTTTATACCATTTTCAACACTGTGTACTTGAGTGTTCAGTGATGCGTCTTCTCTCTGACGAGAGGAAGGAGTCCATCGACAACTTGTAATTCCTTAGATCCAGCAATCAGTGGAAAGTTTGTCTGGTTGGCCCGAGATCTGAGCTCACAATTAGCAAACTTGTAAACTCTTCGGCCTCAACACACCGTCAGTGAAGAAGCTGGCTCGCTGACCTTAAGTTACTGACGATACACCTTTACCTTCGATATACCTTTGATGAGTTCCCAGTTTTTTTCTGCTCCCAGAACCCGACCTTGGGCTAGGCTCGTCTAGTGCTGCTTGCTTGGTTAACCAGGCTGTTCTTTCTGGTGGTCCTCTGACCCACATATCCATCATAACCTGGTATATTATTGTCAGTCTTGTTAGTATCTCCATCGTCTGGATATAAACTCTGCTGGGTGTGTATAGTTGCAAATGTGTTGATGGGGCCTGGATGTGCACGTGTTGATGGGGCCTGGATGTGCACGTGTTGATGGGGCCTGGATGTGCACGTGTTGATGGGGCCTGGATGTGCACGTGTTGATGGGGCCTGGATGTGCACGTGTTGATGGGGCCTGGATGTGCACGTGTTGATGGGGCCTGGATGTGCACGTGTTGATGGGGCCTGGATGTTAGTGTGTAGCTAAGTCTTGGGGTTAAACCTAAGGATAAGTCTCGTTACACCTACCGCCCTCGTTCACTTAATTTAATAGTCAATAGGTACGTTGCTTCACCTCTTCTGTGGGTGTCATCCTGGGGAGCGAGGTTGTTGTACACCTTAGCCAGAGCTGGCCTTTGCAATGAGCCGAGCTAGGATGACAACTCTTAATCTGTAAAATCAACTGAGTAAAAAATATGCAAGTGAAATATGCAAACGAGAAGGAAATTCAGTGATACTGTTGACTGTTTTTGTACTTAGACCGGAATGTCTCGGTAAATCATTCCATTTAATGTTGACGTTGAAAGTGTGGAGAAACATTTACTGCCAACACCCATCTTGACAAAAGTATTAAGACCGCCCAGAATGTCTCACTATGGAGGGCATTTTTTTTATTTGTTTTTATTACAAGCTAAGCAAGTATGTGTGTGTCATTCAACGCCAGTATTAATGGAAGTGCTATTGTTCCTCCATGAGAAGTATTTCATAATTTACACTTTGAAAATGGAGAAACTGGTTCCAAATGTGTGCAATAAATGGCACCGAGTCTTAGAAGAGCGGGCGATATAGTACACTACAAAATAGCTTCCCTGGAAAGGAGGGAATGTAATAAGTATACTAAGAGACATTTATAGATATAAAAGTCGTAAGGCGTGTCAACAGGATTCCGATAATTCGTGGGATGTACTTAAATTTAAGGATCAGTAAAGAAGTGAAACTACATCAACCATGTTGTACAGACAGGACCATTGTGCTATTGCTGTTTTGGTGGCGTGATAGTAGTACTAGTAGTAGTTCGGACACTCCTCCACATGCCAGCCTTTTCCTTTTCCGCTGTCTCCAACTCGAAGAGTTGGAGACAGCGTGAAAAAAAGTTCCTTCAAATATAAAAGCCATTACTAATCTCTCTCTCCATAATTGTCTTCAGAGGGGAGTTTGAGAATTATAAACAGCGCGCCATCACTCACATCTAACAGTTGAATATCCCACAGTTCAGGCTATAGGGCTGTGAACGGTACATCACTTGTACTAACTCTGACGCTCCTTCGGGAGCCATTACCGGGTCACCACATGAAGACCCGGGGCAGGACCCGTCCTGGCAAACCTATATGAATATGAATTTTAGCTGACCAACCCATTAAGGAGAAAGATTGGTCAGAAACCTGCCTCCTGGGGTACTGAACCTCCGCCGGTCTCATTAGATAGTTGAAGATGTAATCTCGAAAGGTTATTAACCCAAGGGTTGTTAGTAAGCCAGGTAGTTTGGTTTATTTCTGTTGGTGTCCTCTCCTGTCTTTCCCAGGATGAGCCACAGCGGCCTTCAAACTCTCAGGCATCTATATTCAATAATTTGAACATAGGTGTGTTTCTGAGAGGACTGGCTGGCGTCACCACGCTACCTTTCTCTGAGAAAAATTTCCCTCAGTCCACCTGTTGCTTTCTTTAAACATTAAATTGCTCCTGATGACGCACGAAAGATCGTGAGCTGAAGATTTCTAATCCCCGTGGCTTGTCTTACATTGGCAGTAGGTGTATGGAGATTCCCCATACCCGTTTTCGAGCTTGAGAATGTAATAAGTTGGTAGAATTACCGACAATATGTGATCTTGAGAATGGAACTTTGGGTTGTTTCGAATTTAGGTTAGATAAATAAATGAGTGAGAGGGGTTAGATTGGAGTGAGACTTGCATAATGAGTAAATAGAATCATCTAAACTTATTTCTTGGGTAGCATTGAAAATTGAGTTAGGCAAATATTTTGCTAGTGGGAAGGATTGTAAAGGACCTGCCTAGTATGGGCCAACAGGCCTGCTGCAGTGTTCCTCATTTCTTATGTTCTTGTGTAATTTAAGTTGTGAACAGAGAACTAGACCACTAACCTACGTGTGTACTAGTGGTTACTGGCATTTATGTACTGTTGGGACAGCTGTGTGGTACACGTGTATGAGGAGTGACGGTACACGTGTGAGGGATGGTGGTACACGTGTGAGGGGGTGGATGTGCCAGAGGGAACAGTCAGCCAGCAGCAGTAGAGTGGAGGTTGTACACAAGTGTATGACATTATTATTGCCTAGTGTTGTGCATCAACAGAGGCCCTTCCCACCACCGTCTCCATGATACCCTTCTTGCTCACAGGTGAGTAAGGTAAATTGACCTAGCTTGTTATTGGTAAGGGGTATGGTCAAAGACTGGACTGAAGAGTAAACAGACACAGTAGAGATGTGGAGACGATGTAATTAATCCATCACCCTTGAGGACGTAATCTTCACATCTCTACTGGTATTGCTAACTCTTCTATACTCGACTGAAGAAGCCTACTGTGTAGGCGAAACGTTTCGGAATAAAGATACCTAACTGGTGCGCAAGAATGGTATATAATACCGACAAGATGAAATTAAGACACATGTGTAACATCTGGGTATCTTTATTGTAGACGTTCCGCCATCCAGTGGCTTTGTCAATACAAATTCCAGCGCCAGGCTCCTTGCGTTTGCTTCAGAATCTCCACGACTACGGTGCTCTTTGCACCTACTCCAAGGTTGAGGGACTAATTACCTCATCTTCTGTATATAGTCCTACTATCTTCAAGTTATGTCCTGGAATTTGTATTGATAAAGCCACTGGATGGCGAAACGTCTACAATAAAGATGCCCAGACGTTACACGTGTCTTAAATTCACCTAACTGGTGCACACGTTCTTGTCACATCTACAAATGTTCGAGCAATATTTGTGATATTTGCCGGTAGTGTTGAATAATATTGGCCCGAGATGTTGATAATTCGCATATTAGTCTTTTAACGGCCTGCTTTTCACTAAATTAATTTTGCACTTCCTCCAGTGTCTTATTCCAGTACGGTGTTATGGTGATGTATAGATTTCGGATCAGGTTCTGAAGTATCTTCCAGGCGTTTTTTATCAGGTGTCTTCTAATGAGGTGCTGCCCTCCAGCTGAAACAGTGAAAAATACAGGTCATACATCGGCGAAATGTAGTTAATAGAGGATCACATTATACTACACTTGTCTATTTTTTGATCGTGTCGGTATTTTACACCATTTATCTCCAACGTAGAAAGCAACCATCCAGGGAAGTACTACCCTCCTTCTGCCATACCATTGTGAAACACGGGTAATATCCCGGAAGAAAGCAACCATCCAGGGAGGCACTACCCTCCTCCTGCCATACCATTGTGAAACTGAACCTGTTTAAACTTTTTGCACTCAGGCAGGATGGCTGGTATTTTCCTTGTCTCGTAAACATGCAAGATGACTGGTATATCTTAAAAAAAACTTTACATGCATTCAGTATACACTTTTCTGTGTTTGTTAGTAGTCTGGCAGACACACGGGATCAGACTAAAGGCAGAGTATATGATCAGTTTTCACCCCCCATATTAATGAAAATTAGTCGGAATAGGGTAGGATAATCGATATTAATGAAAATAAATCAGAATATTAATTTTAGTGGTAAGCAGGAAAAGTTCTGGAAATCATAAATAATGAATCAGTTTTTAGCTAAAACAAAAGTCAGAAAATGCCTACAACAACGTTGAAATATTGAGATATTGAGCAAATATCCTAAATTCGCTTGCAACGGATTTAAACCCAAATGTACTGCTGTTAACCCTTTTGGAGCCTAATTCCTGGGCCCCAGAAGGGTTGACAGCTCTTGCGCTGTCGTTAACAGGATGGATATCGGGTGTACAATAAACTAGTCGCTTCGGCGGGACGATACCCAATTTTTTGGCCGATACCAATACTTAATTTTAGGCCGATACCGACACCATTAAAATTAGCCAATTCCCAAAAACCGCGAACTTTAGCGCACTCCTAATTATTATATGTTTTGGGGGGATGGGGGTTATTAGTTTGTGTTTATTATTATTATTATTATTATTATTATTATTATTATTATTATTATTATTATTATTATTATAGGTATACCTGAAGGGGTATCTGAGAAGTTATCTGAATTTTTTCTTTTCTTTAACTTTTATATATTGTTTCGCTCATAACTCAAAAGCCTGATTCAGTTGGGTTCATTTTTTCACTGCCTTTGTGTTGTAATAAGGACCAAATTGTTGGTAAAACTTTGGATTGGTCAAGTGCCTTATGACTAAAGTTATTGAACCTAATTCCAGTCCTAGCACCAGACGAGCCTGGCCCATGACCGGGCTCCGGGAGTAGAAACACACTCGAAACTCATCAAAGGTATATCACCCTGGAATAACTTCCACAGTCCACGGTGGTGGAGCTCCAGACCGGAAAAACAAGGGACAGAATAGCACTTATTAGGTGCTGTTGTTTGCTGGTAGATTTGTTTTTGTAGCAGAATATTAGAAAAATGAAGTTGGAATCGGTGTCATAACTGGTGAATGACTCGTCTGATCGGCTTCAAATTTTTAACTACTAGTGTGGTTTCGTGAACACAAGGTTGATGATATTGGTGTGTAGGTAGTGAGTAGGGAATGAAGGCAGGGGGAGGGGGAAATAAAGAATAAATGGAGGAAGGTAGGAAAGGCAATAATAAGACGAGGATTGGGAGAGACACTACTATTGTAGTGGTAAGGAGAGAAAAACTTGACACTTGGGGTAAATGAGAATCTATAGAGGAGAGAGCTGACTGGGGCGACGGAGGGTGAGGATGGGAGGGAAATAGATCAGAGAGAGAGGGGAGGAGCAAGGTGTGGTTCTATATTGGTAACGTGAGAGAGTGGGGAATTTATCTACCCTCATCACCCCACCCTTACATTTAGTGAAGCTTGACAAACTTAAAATTCTGATTTAATTATATATATATATATATATATATATATATATATATATAATATTATATATATATATATTATATATATAATATATAATATATATATATATATATATATATATTATTAATTGATATTCCACTTTCCCTCCCACCAAGAGCTGGACAGATACCTAAAGTCAGTGCCGGATCAGCCGGGCTGTGGCTCGTACGTTGGACTGCGTGCGGCCAGCAGTAACAGCCTAGTTGATCAGGCCCTGATCCATCGGGAGGCCTGGTCATGGACCGGGCCGCGGGGGCGTTGATCCCCGGAATAACCTCCAGGTAACCTCCAGGTAATAGGTATATTTTACTACATAATATGGTACACCAGACTTAGCTACATTACTGATACAGAGATGGCATATACAGTACGTAAGGCTTGAGGGATACATTTCTGGTACATATTACTAGACGTGTATCGCAATTACAGTGCGAAAATCTCATCCAGCTCCCCAGAGCTGGGGCGCGTGCCCAGGATACAGCAGGCATATATGTAATTATTTCTTGAGTTACTAGTATACCTGGAGAGGGATTCGGCGATCAGTGCCCCTGCGGCCGTGTCTGTGACCAGTGGAACTGTGATGTACCGTGTACCCTGGTTGGTGTGACGTGTGCACCGCTAAGCAACAGCGAGGGTTGTCCTTGCTCAGAGATGGTGACCCTGGTGGGTGTGGGCGTGGTGGTGGTGGCGGCGCCCACGATAGTGACAGTCGTGGGTAACTCCCCGGAAGTTGAGGGCGGTGGGGGGCGGGGTTGATAGTGCCCTCTACGCAGCCTCAGGTCCAGACTGGTGGCCCCTACTCCACACTGGTGGCCCCTACTCCACACTGGTGGCCCTTACTCCACACTGGTGGCCTTTACGCCAGATTGGTGGCCCCCTGCACCACACTGGTGGCTCCCTGCACCACACTGGTGGCTCCCTACACCACACTGATGGCCCCTACACCACACTGGTGGCCCCTACACCACACTGGTGGCCCCTGCACCACACTGGTGGCTCCTACACCTCACTGGTGGCCCCCTGCACCGCACTGGTGGTCCCCTGCACCGCACTGGTGCCCCCCTGCACCACACTGGTGGCTCCTGCACCACACTGGTGGCTCCTACACCTCACTGGTGGCCCCCTGCACCTCACTGGTGGCCCCCTGCACCGCACTGGTGGCCCCCCTGCACCACACTGGTGGCTGCTACACCACACTGGTGGCTCCTACACCGCACTGGTGGCCCCCTGCACCGCACTGGTGGTCCCCTGCACCGCACTGGTGGTCCCCTGCACCGCACTGGTGGCCCCCTGCACCGCACTGGTGGTCCCCTGCACCGCACTGGTGGTCCCCTGCACCGCACTGGTGGCCCCCTGCACCGCACTGGTGGTCCCCTGACCGCAGTGGCCCTGCACCGCACTGGTGGCCCCCGCACCGCCTGGTGGCCCCTCACCGCACTGGTGGTCCCATCACGCATGAAGGCCCTGCACGCATGTGTCCTGCACCGCACTGGTGCCCCCTGCACACACTGTGTCATCTACGGAACACATTATCAGGTCCAAACAAGACTTGTCTGAGGGGAATATACAAACCTGGAAGGGATTAGTGTAGTTACAGCCAATGTAAGATGTACTCATCTGTTTGTGGTTACAGGGGTCGAATCACAGCTCCTGGCCTCCCCTCTTCGCTGGTTGCTACCAGGTCCACTCTTCCTGCTCCAAGAGCTTGATTGTACGTCTTCTTAAAGCTATGTAAGGATCCTGCTTCCGGTACATCGCTCTCCAGATTGTTCCCCTTCCTGACAACTCTGTGAGTGAAGAAATGCTTCCTAACATCCCTGTGACTCGTCTGAGTTTTCAAATTCCAGTTGTGACCCCTTGTTGCTGATACATTTTCTTGGTCATTGTCGCTACTTCAAGGATTAAAAACGATGTTGAAAAGTACTAACTTTTCATTATATTTATGGTAAACAGTATCTTATGGCGCTTCTGGGGGTCATCGTTACTGCTCACCAGTAGCCTAGCCTGATCGACTTGGCTATTGGTGTTGGCCGCATGTAGTCCAGGGTATGCACCCTCTTGAAGGCAGCCAGAGGTTTGGTGGTAATTTCCCTTATACACGAAGGGAGGACGTTGAATAGTCGAGGACCTCTGACACTTATCGAGTTCTCTCTCAAAGTATTGGTCACACTCCCCTGCTTGTTATTCGAGGTACTTTGCACCGTCTGTCAAGTCTCTTGTTGTCATATGGAGGTGTTTAGGTATGGCATCACTCCTTCCAGGATTTTCTAAGTGCAAACTATGATGTATCTTTCTTCCCTGCGTTCCAAGGAGTATAGTTTAGGGGACTTGAAGTATTCTCTTTACTCCTCTTACCTCTCTTTCTCCCTTTCCCCTTCCTTTTCCCTCTCCCCTAATTACCACTCCAAGATCGTCCTCTTATCCCCGTAAGACACATAAAAACTCCGAACTACTTATTATTCTATACATTTTTTATAAGTATAAATTGAATGGGTTGCTAACTGAACGAATTTCCAACCTTTCGCTGGGGGGGATGAGAGGATAGAGAAGATGATGAGAGGTAATGTTGAGAAGGGGAGAGAAAAAGATGGGATGGGAGGAACGAAAGAGAGGAGGGAGTGAGGAGGGGAAAAGAGGACGAGTATAGGGAGAGAAAAATAGAATATGAAAGGGGAGAAAGAGGGAAAAGCATAGAGGGGGGGATGGGAGACGGGAAAGACGGGGGGGGGGAAGAAGAGAGAGGGAAAAGACGAGAGGGGAAAGAGGGTGAAAGAAGGGGGAAGGGGGAGAAAGGGTTTTTCCCGTTTCTCATTCCCCCCCCCTCTTTTTCTCCCCTTTCATATTTTCTTTTTCTCTCCCTATACTCATGCTCTTTTTCCCTCCTCACTCTCTCCTCTCCTTCGTTCCTCCCCTCCCATCTTTTCCTCTCCCCTTCTCATCATTACCTCTCATCCTCTTCTCTATCCCCTCACACCCCCCACCCGGAGGGGGGGGCAGCGAAAGGTTGGAAATTCGTTCAGTTAGCAACCCATTCAATTTATATTTATAAAAATGTATAGAATAATAAGTAGTTCGGCGTTTTTTATGCGTCTTACGGGGATAAGAGGACGATCTTAGGGTGGTAATTAGGGGGCAACCTCGAGTACACCACACCACTGTTTAGCCCAGAATACAAAGATAATGTAATTATAGCTTTTATGACTACAGGAAATAGGTAATGGCAGGGAAATGTGGAGTGTGTCCAGCGCACAGCGAATTTAGCGCACACACACTGAGTGTGCTGCTAAATTCTCTGCTCTGAATCAAATTGAATACGAAATACGAAATTAAACTTGAGAACCGTGCTGAAAGTAACCAAACTTGTACCTTCATTAAATAATGAAGGACGTGATTGTGTTGGTGGGTAGACTGTACAGTAAGTGGCGTCGTGGTGGTAGGTAGACTGTACAGTAACAGTGGCGTCGTGGTGGTGGTGGGTAGACTGTACAGTAACAGTAGTGTGGTGGTGGTTGTGGACTGTACAGTATTTACGCAGTGGTAAACTAGTATGGGGAAGGTCTTGGTGACCCAACTGTTTTATGGAGGTATCATCATATGGAGAATAAGGGACAACCCACCACAATGACAAAAATTTGTGAGGAGTGTATACATTGCCCATATCTAAATCTTAATCTAGGCGCTGTTTATCTTTGTTGTAATGATTAAGTATGGTATGGAGAAGGAACATAGACACGGGTGAAATCCCAGTCACTAAAAGCAACGGATGTAGCCCCACTCCATAAAGGTGGCAGCAAAGCATTAGCTAAGAACTATAGACCAACAGCTCTAACGTCCCACATCATAAAAATATTTGAATTAATATTAAGAACCATGATTGCAATCTCCTGGATTCCCAGCAGTTGCACAATCCAGGGCAACACGGGTTCAGAGCAGGTCGCTCCTGCCTCTCTGAACTGCTGGACCACTATGATCTGGTCTTGGATGCTCTGGAAGACAAACAGAATGCAGATGTAGTATACGTAGATTTTGCAAAAGCCTTTGACAGGTGCGATCATGGTGTAATAGCACACACAATGAGTGCTAAAGGGATAATTAGTGCAGTGGGTAGATGGATCTTCAACGTTTTAACTAGTCGACCACAAAGAGTAGTGGTAAACAGTTAAGTCGGAGGCCGCCACAGTGAAAAGCTCTGTTCCACAATGCACAGTACTTGCCCCCATCCTATTCCTCATCCTCATATCAGCCAGAGAGATGTAAACCATAGCACCATATCATCCTATGTAGACGACATTAGAATCTTCACGAGACTGTCACCCGTTGAGGACGCGGTTAACCTCCAAGAAGATATAAACCAAGATTTCCAGTGGGCAACGGAAGACAATATGATGATCAAGGAAGTCAAATTCCAACTACTACGTTATGGAAAACTGGAGGAAATAATAGCTAGAAATGGGTATACTACAAACTCTAATCACACAGTAGAGCGGAAAAGTAATGTGAAGGACCTGGAAGTGTTAATGTCTGAGGATCTCACTTTCAAAGATCACAACAGTGTCACTATCACATCTGCTAGGAAAATGATAGGATGGATAATGAGAACCTTCAAAACAAGGGATGCCAAGCCAATGATGATCCTTTTTAAATCACTTGTTCTCTCTAGGCTGGAATACTGCTGTACACTAACATATCCATTCAAGGCAGGTGAAATCGCAGATCTAGAGAATGTACAGAGAACATTTACTGCACATATAAGTTCCCTTAAACATCTTAACTACTGGGAATACTTGGAAGCATTTGACTTGTACTCACTGAAGCGCAGGCGAGAGACATCACAATCTACACCTGGAAAATCCCAGAGGAACTGGTCCCAAATCTGCACAGAAATCACTCCCTACGAAAGCAGACTGGGCAGACTGTAAAACATACCCCCCCCCATGAAAAATTGGTTCGCTATTAGTACACTAAGAGAAAACAGTCAGTGTCCGGGGCCCAAGATTGTTCAACAGCCTCCCACCAGCCATAAGGGGAATTACCAATAGACCCCTGGTTGTCTTCTAGAGGGAGCTGGGCAGATATCTGAAGTCAGTGACCGACCAGCGGGGCCACGAGTCGTACTTTGGACTGTGTGTCCAACAGTAACAGCCTAATTGATCAGGCCCTTATCCACCGGGAGGCCTGATCATGGACTGGGCTGCGTGGACGTTGATCCCGGAACTCCAGGTATAATTATGCGCATGTCACTCATCTCTGTACAAATATTGTATAAAAAATTATTTGTCGTCGTCGTCGTCGTCGTCGTCGAGCATTTAAAGAGGCCTCCACAGTGAAAGTAGCTTTTGTTTCTCAAGACATTGTACTCCTGTTATCTTTTTTGTTCCATTCTCATATCCAGCAAACAATCATAGTGCTACATCATACTTCTCTAAAAGTATGTTTTTTTTTTTTTTAGGCAGGATGTCGGTAAAGATGAAATTGTGTGTGTGTGGGGGGGGGAGGTGGAGATATTACATAGCGAGCCATGTCGTCCCGGGGAGGGTGGCAACTACCTCTCCATAGAGCACTTTCACCACTTGTGAACACAGCAGAATTCTGAACAATCGGTGCTCTTAATAGAGCCAGCTCTACTAATCAGGAAGACTCAAGAGTACGCACTGTCCGAATCACAGTACAGTGATTCATTAATGCTAAATTTGGGGGAATGTGAACTTGTAAAGTACACTTACAAAAAGGTTTCCAGCAGGACCTGGAGCACCTGCTTCAGAAGTGGTCTCGCAAGACCATCCACCTTCAGAAGTGGTCTCGCAAGACCATCCACATCCAGTCAGCTCAGTGGATGAGCCTCGTCTCCCTCTCCACCACATAACTCCTCAGTCTATAGAATAAGGGAACACCTGTGTCCTGATACACACTCCCACTCCCCCTACATTCCAAACTCGAGTGACTATGGTCTGTGAAATGTGATTGTCTGCATAAATGAACGTATTAAAAAAAGGTTCTTTGTGGAATGTTAAGCGTGTTCTTAGAATGTTTGAAGGTTCAAAGCTGTGACGCTTTTGAAATAGGTCAAGGAAGGGTGCCCCCTCGCAGGGGTCCCCCACTCAGAGGATCGTTGGTGGGGGGTTGGTTGGTGGGGCGGAAAGGTATTTGACGTGGTGGCGGCGGCAAGGTAATTGACGTGGTTGGTGGGGGTGGGGGGGTTGTTACGTGTTGTGGATTGGTTTTTTTTTTTTTTACAACTAAATACATCAGCGTTGTGCTGTTTACCCCCTTCCTATGATAGGTAGATTTTTTTCGGGCTGTAAAAACTATTTTTTCCAGTCATTTTAAAGGGTGACTCGGAGGGCTTACAAGTGAAGGGAGGGGGCAGGGAATTTTGAGGGTTAGTGAGGGGGGAAAGGAATAAAAAAAGCTGGGGGTACTCTATTTTGATAAGAAGTAATAGTAACATTTTAGTTCTTTATGAACTTTTCTTCAGTCAAACAGAAGAGTTCGCGGAAGTAGTGGAAATGTAAGACGATTAATCATCCATCCCCCTTGAAGCTCGCTTCAACTTTGACATGTGTTTTGCTTATCAACTTGTCGGTTTGATACCATTTTATATTCACCATCTATCTTGTCATATCGTGATAATACGATTGTTCTGCGTATGGCTGACTGACTTATCAGTGTAAAGTTTGATGGATAAAACACAAACCCCAGGCAAAGGGGATAATTACCTCAAACTCCCCATTTTTCACATTTTTTGTTTGGGGCTGAAGAAGCCACTGTGGGGCTAAACGTTTCTAGAATAAAGTACCCCAAATGTTAAAAAATGTCTCATTTATTAATCATCATGAATTCCCCTCTTCATCCTGTCAGCCCCTTGAACCCGCCTCATGAATAAAGATAAAAAGTAAAAAAGTAGGAGCATGCCCCGAGGCCTCCCGGGCCCATTCTTGGGAAAAAAAAAAATGCCAACCCCATTATCAATATTCACCGAGAATAAGCTTTGATAACCCATCAACTCGGGGGATTCTAACTCAAATTCATCCCCTCTCACTCGTGTGTCTAATTTATCAACATGTCGGTTCTCTGAACCATTTATCTACAAACCTGTCAGACACTGCAACTTCTTGGGATGTGATGAATGGTTTGAAAAACCGACAAGTTGAAGATTGAGACACTTATACAGTATATGGGAATCTTTATTCAGGAAACGTTTCGCCACACAGTGGCTTCATCAGTCCAATACAAAGAGGAAGGCGTAAGGAGAGGAGGAGTATGAGGTAATCAGTCCCTCAGCCTGGAGTCGATGTGTTCAGTCCATCAGTCTTGTAGAATGTACAGCATAGGGCCGTAGACGTGGCTTATATACTGTAGTGAGGTGAGGTGAAGCAGGCGGAGGCGGGGCCATAGTGGTACCATCCACTAGTCGAAGTAGGTCTTCATCCAAAGGTTGAACACGTGTTGAAGAATTCTTTGTAACAAGATCCCATAAAGATTCCCATATGCTGCATAAGTGTCTCAATCTTCAACTTGTCGGTTTTTCAAACCATTCATCACAACCTTTGGACGAAGACCTACTTCGACTAGTGGATGGTACCACTATGACCCCGCCTCCGCCTGCTTCACCTCACCTCACTACAGTATTTAGCCACGTCTACGGCCTTATGCTGTACATTCTACAAGATTGATGGACTGAACACATCTACTCCATGAACATCAAAATGGTATACAATACCGACAGGTTGTTAGGTAAGACACATATGCAACAGTTAGACAACTTTATTCCGAAACGTTTCGCCTACACAGTAGGCTTCTTCAGTCGAATACAGAAAGTAGGCAGGAACAGTAGAGATGTGAAGACGATGTAATCAGTCCATCACCCTCAAATTCTACGACTTTAAGGGTGATGGACTGATTACATCGTCTTCACATCTCTACTGTTCCTGCCTACTTTCTGTATTCGACTGAAGAAGCCTACTGTGTAGGCGAAACGTTTCGGAATAAAGTTGTCTAACTGTTGCATATGTGTCTTACCTAACACACATCTACTCCAGGCTGAGGGACTGATTACCTCATACTCCTCCTCTCCTTACGCCTTCCTCTTTGTATTGGACTGATGAAGCCACTGTGTGGCGAAACGTTTCCTGAATAAAGATTCCCATATGCTGCATAAGTGTCTCAATCTTCAACTTCTTTGGATCTTAATACTTAGGAATTCTTCGCTTGCCTAATTCTTGGGCACGACCTACTTCCACATTGAACAAATGTAACACCACCTATGACTGCTGCACCTCTCCTGCCATACGGTTTATAAGCTGCTTCTCCGCTCATATACCGTATTCTATTCAAGATTGATGGACTGAACACATCGACTCAAGGTTGAGGGACGGATTACCTCATTCTCCTCCTGTTCTTCAAGTTTCTCCTACGTATGGACTGATGAAGCCACTGTATGGCGAAACGTTTCCTCAATAAAGATACCCAAGAGTTGCACATGTGTCTAATTTATCATCATTATCTAACCTATATTTGAAGCTGCCCAAGGTTTTAGCTTCAGTAACATTACTAGTCAGACTTCCACTCGACTATATTTCCAAATCAATACTTTCCTATATCCTTTCTAAATCTAAACTTTATCCAATTTGACTCCATTATTTCGAGTTCTTTCTTGAAGGGATATCCCCATTACCTTGTTTATATCTCCCTTGTTTATGCCCATCTTCCACTTATACACTTCAGTCATGTCTCCCCCGATTCTGCGTCTTACAAGAGAATGTAGGTTAAGTGATTTGAATCTTTTTTCGTCATAAAGACCTCCGTGACATGCTGCCTTGAAGAAATAAAACAGAGGCAACCTTTTACTGGGACTTTTCTGTACGTAGAGCTTAATTAAATAATAAGATTATCCTGGGTGGCTAACCCTTCGGGGTTAAAAAATCCGAAGAAAATCTTATCTTAATAACATCCTAACAACTAACATCCTGTTAGTTGTTAGTTGTTAGCTGTCGGTATTTTATACCATTTTATTGTTCAATCTGTCAGACACTGCAACACAAGGGTATCTTGGTAAAATTTTTTGTACCTAACAACCTGTCGGTATTTTATACCATTTTATTGTTCAACTAACATCCTACATAGAGCGAAACGTTGTTAGCGATGGTTTTGTTTCTTGTTTTTATGCAGATAGGTTCGTATGTATTATAGTATCTCGGGTAAATTTGTAGATGAATAGTTCAGAGAACCGACATGTTGATAAATTAGACACATGTGCAACTCTTGGGGTATCTTTATTGAGGAAACGTTTCTCCACACAGTGGCTTCATCAGTCCGCTCATATGCGGTATTCTACTCAAGATTGATGGACTGAACACATTTACTCAATGTTGAGGGACTGATTACCTCATTCTCCTCCTGTTCTTCAAGTTTCTCCTACGTATGGACTGATGAAGCCACTGTGTGGCGAAACGTTTCCTCAATAAAGATACCCAAGAGTTGCACATGTGTCTAATTTATCAATATCTCGGGTAAATATTGATTTTAATAAAGGCTTAATCTGTCTGTATGTCTTTGATATATTACTGACTACCTGTCTTGTATTGCGCGTAGTGTTACCAGGAGTAATACTAATAGGTTGTGTTGCACAGGTCCAGCCAGCGTGCGGATGGTGTCGACCAACTCGTCACCGCCCATCCCACTACCTGTGCAGGTGCCGCCAGGACACGTCGTGCAGCAGATCGTTGACGAAACTGGCACCCTCAGACACGTCATCCTCTCTGCCCAGCCCGTGCCCATGCCCATGTGCCCCTACGTGAGTACCAGCCTCCCTGTTTAACAGCTTTAGTATTTACTCATGAGTTTGTTCCCTTACGTCAGTAAATGAGTTTGCAGATTCAAATTCACGAAGAGTGAAATCCGATTGAAAATGTCTTCGTTGTTGAACAGGATTGAAAGAGAAGTCATAAAACCCATATAAAGGTCATGAAAAACCACGCATTTGGGTTTAGCTCTTAGATTATGATAATTAAGCTCGTGAAATGATAAGTACTGCAACATATACTGTACGAATTCGTAAGGTAAATCCTTCGTGCGTACGAAAGACGTTCGAAATTCATTGATTAAAAGGACATATTTTAGAATAAAGTATTTTTTCTTCTAATTTTAAGTATGTATCGGCCTCCAGTAAATTGAAAAAAAAAAAACTGAGTAAATTCAACATACTAAGAGTCAGCAATATTTGAAGATGTTAGGTTTCTTTGCAAGTATCTTCACCAGGTGACGGATTGAACATTAAAATGGTATAAAATACCGACAGATTGTTAGGTAAGACACATATGCAACAGTTAGGTATCTTTATTTCGA
Source organism: Cherax quadricarinatus (assembly GCF_026875155.1). Taxonomy (NCBI): domain Eukaryota; kingdom Metazoa; phylum Arthropoda; class Malacostraca; order Decapoda; family Parastacidae; genus Cherax; species Cherax quadricarinatus. The sequence goes on along the minus strand of NC_069453.1, from coordinate 28,605,064 downwards.
AACGTTTCGCCTACACAGTAGGCTTCTTCAGTCGAGTACAGAAAAGTTGTAATAAAGTTGGTAGAATTACCGACAATATGTAAAGTAAAAGGACACAAGTGCAACATTAGTTGCGTTAGTTGCACTTCCAAAGTTTGAAACAATGCTCTTCTCCAGACTGAGGGACTGACCACCTCAAAACTTTAAGGGTGATGGACTGATTACATCGTCTTCAGGTAAGACACATATGCAACAGTTAGGTATCTTTATTTTGAAACGTTTCGCCTACACAGTAGGCTTCTTCAGTCGAGTACAGAAAAGTTGATAGAAGCAGAAGATACTTGAAGACGATGTAATCAGTCCATCACCCTTAAAGTTTTGAGGTGGTCAGTCCCTCAGTCTGGAGAAGAGCATTGTTCCGTTGTCTGAAACAATACTATTGTTTCAGACAAGACAAGACAGACTGAGGGACTGACCACCTCAAAACTTTAAGGGTGATGGACTGATTACATCGTCTTCAAGTATCTTCTGCTTCTATCAACTTTTCTGTACTCGACTGAAGAAGCCTACTGTGTAGGCGAAACGTTTCAAAATAAAGATACCTAACTGTTGCATATGTGTCTTACCTAACAATCTGTCGGTATTTTATACCATTTTAATGTTCACATCGTCTTCAAGTCTCTTCTGCTTCTATCAACTTTTCTGTACTCGACTGAAGAAGCCTACTGTGTAGGCGAAACGTTTCGAAATAAAGATACCTAACTGTTGCATGTGTGTCTTGCCTAACAAGGTGCCAGATCAACCAGGCTGTGATGGACATGTGGGGCAGCGGGCCTCCAGCAGCAACAGCCTGGTTTACCAGGCAAGCACCAGACGAGCCTGGCCCATGGCCGGGCTCAGAGAGCAGATAAACTCTCGAAACTCTTCAAAGGTATATCAAAGGTAAGTTAGCAATAGTTTGAGAGGTTGTAATCACGAAGAAGCATACACAGATTACCGGGTGTGAGGCATTACTGAACGACATGTGAGAGTTGAACTCGTTTTTTTTTATAGACAGCTTGAACTCGTGTGATGTAGCACAGCCGGAAGTACAGTGAAAGCGTATTATAACAAGTTACGATGAACATCAAAATGGTATACAATACCGACAGGTTGTTAGGTAAGACACATATGCAACAGTTAGACAACTTTATTCCGAAACGTTTCGCCTACACAGTAGGCTTCTTCAGTCGAATACAGAAAATAGGCAGGAACAGTAGAGATGTGAAGACGATGTAATCAGTCCATCACCCTTGTAGTCGTAGAATTTGAGGTTGTCAGTCCCTCGGCCTGGAGAAGTTCAGTTCCATAGTCAGGAACTATCTGAAGATCAAGCGACAGTGCGGAGACTTAAATACTGTCGGAAGGAGAGGTGCAGAGTAGTAGTAGTAGTAGTAGTAGTAGTGAGAATGTAACCACTGAAAGGTCATGTCCCTCTCAGATCTAACACTTCTCACTTGAAAAGCTTGTCCAAGGTGTTTTCTGTACCAAGATGCCATGTGTTGCAGTTTCTGACAAGATGAACATCAAAATGGTATACAATACCGACAGGTTGTTAGGTAAGACACATATGCAACAGTTAGACAACTTTATTCCGAAACGTTTCGCCTACACAGTAGGCTTCTTCAGTCGAATACAGAAAATAGGCAGGAACAGTAGAGATGTGAAGACGATGTAATCAGTCCATCACCCTTGTAGTCGTAGAATTTGAGGTTGTCAGTCCCTCGGCCTGGAGAAGTTCAGTTCCATAGTCAGGAACTATCTGAAGATCAAGCGACAGTGCGGAGACTTAAATACTGTCGGAAGGAGAGGTGCAGAGTAGTAGTAGTACACCTGGTGGCGGTGTCATGGTTAATAATAGCGGAGCTGTCCACACGATGAACAGTCTTCCTAGTGGGGTGATAGAGGCTAGGACCTTGGGTAGCTTTAAGAAGAGACTGGACAAATATATGAGTGGGAGGGGCTGGGTTTGATTGGTGTCATGGGGTACGGGAGTTATTTCTTGGGAAGCTTTAGGTAGATGTCGTTTTGATAAGGACCTGCCTCGTATGGGCCAGTAGGCCTTCTGCAGTGTGTTAGGTAAGACACATATGCAACAGTTAGGTATCTTTATTGTGAAACGTTTCGCCTACACAGTAGGCTTCTTCAGTCAAGTACAGAAAAGTTGATAGAAGCAGAAGATACTTGAAGACGATGTAATCAGTCCATCACCCTTAAAGTTTTGAGGTGGTCAGTCCCTCAGTCTGGAGAAGAGCATTGTTCCATAGGGTGATGGACTGATTACATCGTCTTCAAGTATCTTCTGCTTCTATCAACTTTTCTGTACTTGACTGAAGAAGCCTACTGTGTAGGCGAAACGTTTCACAATAAAGATACCTAACTGTTGCATATGTGTCTTACCTAACAACCTGTCGGTATTTTATACCATTTTAATGTTCTTCTGCAGTGTTCCTACATTCTTATGTTATGTTCTGATGGCAGATCAAATACCACCAAGGAGAAGTATGGCGAGTCCAGTGATGATAATGAACAACCTGGTTAAGTGAACGTGTTGTGTTGCTTAGTGTTGCACGAAGGCTGGTCTGGGGTGGGGTGGGGGGGCTCTTCTTGACAACAGCAACACTAGCTTTATCTCACAAGTAACTTGGAAATAAATGGTATTAAATACCGGCACAGTGGAAATATAAACACATATGCAGTATAATGTGATCCTTTATTGACAACGTGTGTGTGACTTGAAAAAGCCCACTGTGTGGGTGAAACGTTGTCAATAAAGGATCACATTATACTGCATATGTGTTTATATTCTCACAAGTAACTTGCTCTTCACAGTACTTGCGTGAAAGTTTTCACACAGTTTTTCCTACTACGCTCATTGGGGCATCAGTCACACATACCACGCCCTGAGTCACCTGTTGCCAGATGCTCTTGTTGACCCGCCAAACACCAAACAAGCCTGGCCCATGGCCGGGCTTCGAGAGTAGAAAAAAACTCGTAGCTCATCAAAGGTATCTGTGTACCTTTGATATGAACATTAAAATGGTATAAAATACCGACAGGTTGTTAGGTAAGACACATATGCAACAGTTAGGTATCTTTATTATGAAACGTTTCGCCTACACAGTAGGCTTCTTCAGTCAAGTACAGAAAAGTTGATAGAAGCAGAAGATACTTGAAGACGATGTAATCAGTCCATCACCCTTAAAGTTTTGAGGTGGTCAGTCCCTCAGTCTTGAGAAGAGCATTGTTCCAAAGTATGAAACAATATGGAGAAGAAGTGACAGGATGAAGCTTTTATAGCGCCAAGAGGTGAGACGTAGGCCACTAGGAGAGGTAAGAACTCAGATGTTGACAGGTCAGGTCCCTCCAGTTTCATACTTTGGAACAATGCTCTTCTCAAGACTGAGGGACTGACCACCTCAAAACTTTAAGGGTGATGGACTGATTACATCGTCTTCAAGTATCTTCTGCTTCTATCAACTTTTCTGTACTTGACTGAAGAAGCCTACTGTGTAGGCGAAACGTTTCATAATAAAGATACCTAACTGTTGCATATGTGTCTTACCTAACAACCTGTCGGTATTTTATACCATTTTAATGTTCAATCTGTCAGACACTGCAACACAAGGGTATCTTGGTACAGACCTGCAATCAACTTCGACAACTTCCACTAGTGAGAGGGGCTGGATTTGAGAGGGACCTGACCTGTCAACATCTGAGTTCTTACCTCTCCTAGTGGCCTACGTCTCACCTCTTGGCGCTATAAAAGCTTCATCCTGTCACTTCTTCTCCATATTGTTTCATACTTTGGAACAATGCTCTTCTCAAGACTGAGGGACTGACCACCTCAAAACTTTAAGGGTGATGGACTGATTACATCGTCTTCAAGTATCTTCTGCTTCTATCAACTTTTCTGTACTTGACTGAAGAAGCCTACTGTGTAGGCGAAACGTTTCATAATAAAGATACCTAACTGTTGCATATGTGTCTTACCTAACAACCTTTGATATACCTAGAAACCATATTTTAACAGTTTGCCTTTGACTTACGCCTTTTCTTCTTTGTTTTTTTTTTTTAATTACTGAGGTGCCCGTAGGGACCTCAAGGAACTTAGTGGAATCTTTTGGCGTTGATAAGTTTGTGGATTTCTTTTTTTTTTGGGGCCGATGCTGGCTATAACTTGGTATGTGAGTATTTATTTGTGTTGAATATTTATTCTCGTTGCTTTTATTTGTTGATTTTATTCTTATTTTTATTGTGAGTTCTGACTTAAGAGGTCAAAGTGCTCCGTAAAAGTCATAACTACATTAATTGTGGCAGTGATGTTTAGTCAAGGATAGAGGCAGGAGCCATGAGTTTCCATTGACAGTGTTCCAGGGTGTCTCCGCTTTCCAGGTGAGGGGAGTCAGGCAGGGTGACTCCGCTTTCCAGGTGAGGGGAGTCAGGCAGGGTGACTCCGCTTTCCAGGTGAGGGGAGTCAGGCAGGGTGACTCCGCTTTCCAGGTGAGGGGAGTCAGGAAGGGTGACTCCGCTTTCCAGGTGAGGGGAGTCAGGAAGGGTGACTCCGCTTTCCAGGTGAGGGGAGTCAGGAAGGGTGACTCCGCTTTCCAGGTGAGGGGAGTCAGGAAGGGTGACTCCGCTTTCCAGGTGAGGGGAGTCAGGAAGGGTGACTCCGCTTTCCAGGTGAGGGGAGTCAGGAAGGGTGACTCCGCTTTCCAGGTGAGGGGAGTCAGGAAGGGTGACTCCGCTTTCCAGGTGAGGGGAGTCAGGAAGGGTGACTCCACTTTCCAGGTGAGGGGAGTCAGGAAGGGTGACTCCGCTTTCCAGGTGAGGGGAGTCAGGAAGGGTGACTCCGCTTTCCAGGTGAGGGGAGTCAGGAAGGGTGACTCCGCTTTCCAGGTGAGGGGAGTCAGGAAGGGTGACTCCGCTTTCCAGGTGAGGGGAGTCAGGAAGGGTGACTCCGCTTTCCAGGTGAGGGGAGTCAGGTAGAGTGACTCCGCTTCCCAGGTGAGGGAAGATGGCGTGAGCTTAGTTTCCAGACACGACAGATTTTGTGATGTTGTACCTCGTCCCTGCCACTGCAACACCATTTACTAGCATGGGAAGCTACAACCAGTGTGACCCATGACATCAGTACAGCTCGCATTCCCCACCAGGAAAAAGTGGCTTACCACCAGGGCTCAAAACAAGGGATGCCTCACCAGTGACTAAACACATGCGTACACTCGCATGGAATGTTCTTGTGCTAGCATCTAGTTTCAAGGCAGGTGTGGTATTAGAACTGGGAAACGTAAGAGTACACGAGGAAGTGAAGCATAACTAAGTTCGTCACACGCACGCTAGTGTCTTTGTAAAGTCATCGTCTGATGGTCAGATGGTTTCGTATCATCACCTGATGATCATTTGATGAAGGTGTTTACTCACAGTAGATGAAACGATCGGGAAAACAAGACACTCGAGACTGCTGCTGTTCACTTTGCCGTAATTAGGATCCTGTGTGCTAGTAGACTGTTTTGGGTGGCATCCTGCGGTGTATTAGTATACATTATATAGGAATGTGCTTTGCAGTAAACGGAAGTAGAATAACAGCACTTAGCCTGGTTTCACTGCATTAAAGTTTTGTTTTACAACCTTTTTTTGTGGTAAGTGCGCTAGTTTGTGGGGCAAGTGAGTCGAGTGACATGAAGTAACATGGGTTCATTAAGGACATGTCGTTGACGCGTCACTTGTCAGAGGCGTCACTGAGGTCATTGTATATCATGTGGGTAACATGGGAGTGTCACTGGTGTGTAACATACTCTATTATAACATGCCTTGGGCTTGAACATTGCCCTCCCAAAGCAACCTACGTCTCACCTCCTGGCACTATATAAGACCCCATCCTGTCACTTCAACTTCATATTGTTTCAGACAACGGAACAATGCTCTTCTCCAGACTGAGGGACTGACCACCTCAAAACTTTAAGGGTGATGGACTGATTACATCGTCTTCAAGTATCTTCTGCTTCTATCAACTTTTCTGTACTCGACTGAAGAAGCCTACTGTGTAGGCGAAACGTTTCGAAATAAAGATACCTAACTGTTGCATATGTATCTTACCTAACACATGCCTTGGGCTTAATGAACCGAGTAACTTCATTCCTCATCCCATCCTTCAACTTTAACATCATGCCTGGGAATATCATCGCAACCAGTTTAGTTCCTCTTGGTTAACTGCCTAATTATAGGTTAACTATTTGTACTATGTAGATAAATGGTTCAGAGAACCGATAAGTTGATAAATTATACACATGTGCAGCACTTAGATATCTTTGAGGAAACGTTTCGCCACGCAGTAGCTTCATCAGTCCTATACAAAGAAGAATGGTGAAGATCAGAAGGAGTTTAAGATAATCAGTCCCTCAGCTTGATGAAACCTCAGGACTGACGAAGCCACTGCGTGAGGAAACGTTTCCTCAATAAAGAAACCCAAGTGTTGCACATGTTCTTATTTGTACTATGTTATCTAACGATAACATATTTAGTTTTTTATAGTTTAGGTTAAGTAGAAGGTAACGAAAACCAAGGCATGCGAAAAATGTCCGTCTTGGAGGACAAGTTAGTAGGCTGATGTATGCTGCTGATGTAATGGTAACTCAAGAAGAACGGAAGATAAATTGGTATAGAATACCGACACGATGGAAAAAATACACATATGCTGTATAATGCGATCCTTTATTGACTTCATTTTGCCCACACACTGGGCTTTATCAAGTGACAGATAATCAGACGACCTATGCAGGTCAGTTTCAAATCCAACCTTCCCAATGTTCTCCACCTGACTCTCCACCCTATATATTCGTGTACAGTCTACTCAGGTAGTTCGGTTTGACTTGATAAAGCCCATTGTGTAGGTCGAAACGTACTCAGAGATCGCATTTATTTTTTTCCATCCAAGAACGGAAGCGGGGGTCAACGCCCCCGCGTCCCCGTCCATGACCAGCCCTCGTGGTGAAAACTAATGAAACTTGCCAGGATTCGAACCTGGTTTCTGATCCACACTCGGCTGCGTTATCTGTTGCGCCACAAGGTTTTTGTATCAGCGTGTAATATGGTTTGGCGTCATGCGTGGTTAGATTATAGTGGATTGAGTAAGAGTGAAGCAGGGGGGCGCCCAAGTGTCATGCAAAGGCAGCCGCCTCCTTCCCATTGTCTTTCATGTGTTTATCTAACACACTCGGGACGCCTCTCGCTTCATGAGTATGTCTACCAGTGTATGTGTATCGTAATTCACTTCATTTACTCTCATTGTAATAATTTCTTAACGTAGAGGATTGAAGGTCTGTTATGCGCAAATTAAATACTGATAAAGTTCATTTGCAGCGGAAAAAATATTTGTGGAGGAAACCAGAGTCGTAGTAGAGGATTGGGACGCAGGCACTGATGCGGTTACCAGGCGTTGATGTAAACACAGCAGTGTTGGGTTGAGGGTGGGTGGTGGTGGTGGTCTCAACCTTCAATCAACTCCTACACCCTTCCTCTTGCCTCTACCATCTTGGTTACTTGAGTAATTTATATCTGCTTAGTTTTAATTTTAATTCAGAATCCTTATTAATTTCGAGAAACTTAAAAAAAAAAAGTTCAGTACAAATTAGCAGTGTGATGTAAACATGAATATGCTTCACTATTAATGCTGTCAGTGTTGGTATTGAGAACGAGTGACTAGGTTCAGAAGGCTTGGATGACCTAGACTCCTAGAGAGTGCAGCGTGTGTATCCATTACAGCAGTGTTCATCCTATACCCCATGAGGAATTGTAGTCACTCCACGAAGGAACCTACCCACTGCCTGATTCACATGACTATTACATTTCCATCTGGCAAGTGAATGCTTATCTTGCCCTTTACTTGTTTGATTTAGTATCTTATTCTTCAGCCATGAAAGAATCGTCTTATACATCAGACCAGTTAAGATTTAAATTTAGTAAAAATCTCGTTTCCACGGTGTAGTTTTCGCATCTTGCCACACACTCATCCTTAAAGAGGTTATAAATATTTTTACTTACACTTTGATTCTATATTTTACTTTAAATTTGTTAAGCTGTTGGTTTCTGAGATCATCGTCTCCTGTAATCCGGTCTCCGTGAACAAACGAGGCACTGCATTCCCGTTATTCACAAGAGTTCAGCGACATTATGCGCCGCTATTTATTATAATCATGGAGCGCTAAACCCGTAGGATTATACAGTGCATGTTGGGGGGATGGAAGGTATTCAGGCTCAATTCAGGGAACCGGAGCACAGACCCAATTCCCTAGATCAAGAGCCCCTCACTAGCGTCAAGGAACCTCCCTTGAGGGGACGCCGCTGTTTAATTAAGGTCCCACTCACCGATGCTTGTCCACGTAGGGAGTTGGCACCCTCCACTGATGTCACCTGTAGCTATTGATCTACAGATGTTATTAACCAGATGGTAGGTAAAAGACAGGTATGCACTGATAAAGGCAGTGATCTTGCAGTGCCACTCACAGGGTTGACCAAGTGGTTAACAGGGAAGCCTGGCCTGGGGCTGGGTAGAACCCTCGAAACCGGTCACTGGTAAAACACATGTACGGTATGTTTGCAGGGTGGTTGTGTTCTAGATGAATACCACACATTCAAATTGAAATTTGATTTAGCGCATTGTGTGAATAATAATAAATATAACAATGGTAATTTATAATCTACCAGACGAGACAGAATTAAGGAGAGTTATGTACCCTGAGGAGTATTTTCGTGGTGGCCTCCGCATTGACTCTCACAGTATTAATTAGTCTGTCATACTGAGTACCTTTCGCAGAATACATAACGAAACTACGCAGTATTATGTACTTTTCACAATATTAATCACTCTTCGCAACATTAAGTATTCTTTACAACACTAAGTACGCTTAGTCCTACAGGATGCCGTGTCTTTCCTCCAGTAGAACATGATGCCGTTAACACCTGTTCCCAGTATAGTATAGACAGTATGCAGCATTTAAATCACACAAGATTTCTACGCTGTCAGTCACTGCGACAGTAAAACTTTACCATAGTGCGGGAAGCAAGTGTCACTGGTTGGTATTCACACAGTTTTGGGATAAGTAAGTAAAGTTAAATGGTTTAATTTAAACAAGGTAATTTATCCACTGGGCTTTTATCGAGTATATACCTGGAAAGGGTTTCGGGGATCAACGCCGCCGCGGCCCGGTCAATGACCAGGCCTCGTGGTGAATAAGCTTGATCAACCAGGCTGTTGCTGTTGGCCGCACGCAAACCGACGTACGAACCACAGCCCGACTGGTCAGTTACTGCCTTTAGGTGCCTGTCCGGATGTTGAAATTACTTCATTAACTTTGGAAATTTTATATCGAACACCAAATATTTTAACAAAAGCAATATTGTACAGTCATGAATGTAGTTAAATACAACAATACATATGAATAATCTGAAATAGTTTGTGTGAATTCTTAACAATTAGGCTTCAGTTTAAAGTTTTTATTTGGTTAAGCCATAATAGGGATGGTAGAAACGGAGAAGGAAATAATTAGAGTAGGATAAAGTAGAGTAGTATAAGAAAATATGTGGGTAAGACGGGAAAGGACGGATTAAGTGGGCTGACCACTTCGGTTGGGTTTTGGTGACTTGTGTGACTGTCTTTCCATGAAGTCCTGTCTAAATAAAATGTAACAGGTGCATGGTGGTTTCGATGATCGATAGATTAATTCATCTAAGGCAAACTCTTCTCAGCTTTTCACAGGATCAAATACTATGCAGTGTTATATTGGACAGGGAATTGCTAAGTTTTCTGAAGCTGTTGGAGGCTTCCACGTTCACTAAAGCCTTTTAATGTGTGTTGCGAAGCTGCCACAAGGTGCTCCTGGCCTTGACGTGTGTCTCGGCTAGTCGTCTGGATGGCTCGCATTTGAATAGCCTAATAGTTCTGGAACAACAGGGGCAGAAAGTTAGTTTAAGAAGAGGTCATAGAAAGCTACACTACCTAATTATAGTACAAAATTTCGTTTTATTTTAAAGAATATTCGCAAATCCATGGCTGGTACAACTGTCAACTAACCCACAAATTGAAATGGAAAGTAAATGATGTTTTGATCATTCCTGAATATCGCGAAGTCCTGAGTATTTTAATACAATATCGAAATGTTGAACTTTTCAAGTAGTAAATAAAGATATTATTTATTATTATTATTATTATTATTATTATTATTATTATTATTATTATTATTATTATTGTATCCAAGAACGATGTAGCTGAAAAAATCTCGCCCAGTAACTGTAGTTAGAGGAAAAATTGGAATGTAATTTCTTACTTGCCGCATTGAGCCTTACAAAGGATGTCGCTTTATTACATCCAATTTTTTAATATTATTAAAAATGAAAGTAATCCAGGACCAAAGAATAATCTTGTATTTTACGATACAGTTTGCCTGTATTGCTATACAGTAGTACAGGAGCTTCGATAAACTACGCTGATACGTTTGATTAGAACAATGTAGCAGTTACCTTCCTTATAGCATTGCTGCTAATATCGTTACAATTTCTTGTCGGTACTGATATGATCAAAATATAAAAGTATAACAGTTGAGAGATGTATTGGAGAGGTTTACCTGGAGGGTATTCCTGGGATCAACGCCCCCGCGACCTGGTTCATAACCAGGCCTCCTGGTGGATCAGGGCCTGATCAATGAGGCTGTTACTGGTGGCCGCACGCACCCAACGTACGAACCACAGCCGGGCTGATCTGGTACTGACTTCAGGTATCCGTCCAGCTCCCTCTTGAAGGCAGCGAAGTGTCTATCGGTAATTCCCCTTATGGCTGGTGGGAGGCCCTGGACACTTATTGTGTTTTCTCTTATTGTACTAATGGCGCCCCTACTTTTTTTTTCACTGGAGGTATGTTGCATCGCCTGCCAAGTCTTTTGCTGTCCTAGGGAGTGATTTCTGTGTGCAGATTAGGGACGAGTCCCTCCAAGATCTTCCAGGTGTAGATTATGATGCGTCTCTCTCGCCTGCGCTCCAGAGGTGAGTAATTTCAGTTGGGTATACCGTACCCTTAGTATACCTTCATGGGATTACAGAGATCAGCCCTGTTTCTTTGCGTCCCAAGTCTCGGACTAGGCTCCATCTGAAGTTTGTAGCACCTCGCAACAAATAATGGACATGGTCTGTTGAAGACAGAATACCTCCAAGCAGTTTTGAATAATCTTTCAGTAAGCCACAGTAACGCAGTGTCTCAAATGAAAAAATAATTTACATATGGAAAATTGAGTTTTTAAATCTGCAAACTGAACTATTACCTTAAGGAAGGAGGCACCGCTATATGCAAAATAACTCCAATGTAAGGGATGCACCGAGTAGGCTGAGGCAGTTTCATAAAAGCCCAAGGTTTTTCAGTAACCTGCCTTCAGCTGTTTGTAATGGCAGATCCCAAAATGTGTTTCATAGACAACGTGTAAGGTTCCTCGGGAATAAAACTCTTAGGATGCTTACACAAATAACCCGCACATAGAAGAGAGGAGCTTACGACGACGTTTCGGTCCGACTCGGACCATTTACAAAGTGTGGCTTTGTAAATGGTCCAAGTCGGACCGAAACGTCGTCGTAAGCTCCTCTCTTCTATGTGCGGGTTATTTGTGTATCGTTCCGGTCACGGTATTGTGCCTTTTTTTGTTATTCTTAGGATGCTTCCCTCACTCGTTGCAAGACTGAGAACCTGGAATCCCATTTTTTCTATGGCGTAAATGTTATCAATTTGCAGTGACTTTTGGCCACTCATCCAAGCTGTGATGAAAACATGGGCTAGCGGGCCGCCAGCAGCAGCAGCCTGATTGACCAGGCAAGCACCCGACGAGCCGGGCTCTAGGAGACTACCTGGAGGTTATTCCGGGGATCAACGCCCCCGCGGCCCGGTCCATGACCAGGCCTCCCGATGGATCAGGGCCTGATCAACTAGGCTGTTACTGCTGGCCGCACGCAGTCCAACGTACGAGCCACAGCCCGGCTGATCCGGCACTGACTTTAGGTATCTGTCCAGCTCTCTCTTGAAGGCAGCCAGGGGTTTATTGGCAATTCCCCTAATGCTTGATGGGAGGCTGTTGAACAGTTTTGGGCCCCGGACACTTATGGTGTTTTCTCTTAGTGTACCAATGGCGCCCCTACTTTTTATTGGGGGCATTTTGCATCGCCTGCCCAGTCTTTTACTTTCGTAGGGAGTGATTTCTGTGTGCAGATTTGGGACCATTCCTTCCAAGATTTTCCAAGTGTAGATTATGATATATCTCTCCCTCCTGCGTTCCAACGAGTACAAGTCAAGTGCTTCCAAGCGTTCCCAGTAGTTAAGGTGCTTGACAGAACTTATACGTGCAGTAAAGGATCTCTGTACACTCTCTAGATCTGCGATTTCACCTGCTTTGAATGGAGATGTTAATGTACAGCAGTATTCCAGCCTAGAGAGAACAAGTGATTTGAAAAGGATCATCATCATCAAAGGTGGTGTGTGGAATAAGAATTAATTTTCATGTTATGCTTGCCTTCTGATAATGATTCCTGCAAAATGACAGCAAATTAGGGTAGCAACAAGTTTGTATGAAATTAGGTTTTAAGATTCCAACAGTAATTATGGATGATAATTTCTAAATATATTTTAGAAATGTACTATTTAAACATAAATATTGAAACAAAAAACACATTAACCCATAAATTTTATTGAGTTTTAAAAATTAATTTGTAAATATAATTAAAAGAATTGCAAAATAAGACGAGCTAAACTTATGGATGAAGCAGATGTATTGATTATTTTGAGAGTAAATATAGTGAGAGGGAGGGAGGGAGGGTCGTCTGGCGGACACAGCATCTTGAGGTGTTGGCTAGACGCTGCTGCTGGGCCCTTCAAGGTGATAGTCTTGCCAGTGGTGTTCCACCACCCACCCTCACCCTGCCTCTCACCACCATCCTTCTAACCCTGCTCCACCACCACCCTCACTCACCCTGCCCCGCCACCTGCCCTCCCTCTCGCCTTGCACCACCACCCTACCCTGCTGTCTGCTCCCTGCCGCTCTTTCTTTCGCTTCCATTTACCTCAGTATTAAGTCCACCGTCTGCAAACCTACGTTTGTCGTTAACAACTACTCCATTTTAAAAGGTCCATTGAAACTGATGTTTCTACAACCTCGTATGGTTGGTTCGAAACGAACCGAGACGGGCATATCAGAGGCGTGATGCTGTAGTGTGACTTAACATAATTCCGTATCACTGTTAGTGATTGTTTATTGTAAATGAAGATCGTAGTTAACCCAGTTTGTGTATCGTACGAAGCTGCCAGAGGTCTCATGGGAAATCTCTGCATATATGAATAAAAACAATGTCAATCCATGATGGATTGATCAAGTTCTTGGTAGACAAAACGTCTTCTCGATGAATACCATAAATTTTGTAATTCTTTATTCACATATTTGTGGCTATTTTTACCATTGTAATACATACTACCTCTCTGCAGACCTGACACAACGAAACGCATGTATAAGTTTTAAAAATGAATCACCATCTGTTACAAGTGCCACGTCAGTTAGGTTGTGATGGCTCTGTAGGCGTGAAGACCGCTGGCAGCGACAGCATGATTGACTAGACATCCAACAAGGAAGTCTGGCCTCAGGCAAACTTGTCACGGATGTCCAATGAACTGGTATGTGAAGGATTAGTGGGACGGATCAGTAGTGGCTGGGTTGTGCTATACGCTGATTTCTCTAATTACTTACTTCGTTATGCTTATTAATTTCTTATGACAATCTTACGAAAATATGGCTGGTCTTTGAAGTAACTGGGGATTTATTTCCAAAATTTTACACTGTTAGATGATTTAAGCATTGTGATAAATGGTTTTGAAAACCGACAAGTTGAAGATTAAGACACTTGTGCATCATATGGGAATCTTTATTGAAGAAACGTTTCGTCACACAGTGGCTTCATCAGGAAATAGATGTGTTCAGTCCATCACTCTTTCCACAAGAGTGATGGACTGAACACATCGATTCCGGGCTGAGGGACTGATTACTTCAAACTCCTTACACCTTTCTGCCTTTGTATTGTACTGATGAAGCTATTGTGTTCCGAAACGTTTCTTCAATAAAAAGTCCCATATGTTGCATAAGTGTCTTAATCTTCGATTTAAGCATTCTTCTCTCCTAAGCTGGGACCTGAACAATAGCTTGTTTAAACATTTTTCTCTGCTATGTTAGGACCTGAATACTAACTTGTTTAAACATTCTTCTCTGTCAAGCTGGGACCAGAATTTCTGTGGCTAAAATAGGAATTGTGGCTATGTGGTGGGTGGATGTACGTGGTCCAGGTTGTGAATATCAATTATAGTGCTGGTTGGTTTTTGAGAATAGCATCCAGGCGGAGACGAAAGTTGGTGGCATAAAGAAACTGGGATTTGTTAGGCTTTGTTATTGGAAAACACCCTCTCTCCTGAGGAAACTTCAGCCACTTAATTACCACCAAGAGAGACTCATCTGGAGCAGGGGGGGGGGATAAAATTATCAAGTATACCAAATCCAAATGTTTATGTTCCAGCAACTTCGTTCATTATGAAGTCACGATTTAGTGGTGCTTCAGGAGTGACCTACACGTCCCCACCAAGTGTCACCTGCACGTCCCCACCAAGTTTCAGTAGTAGTAACCAGTTACCAGTAACCAGTGTACCAGTAGATGACTCACTACCAACCGTCTCTGCCTGAGTCACTGTCTGTATTCATATTGCCGCTGACCTCGGCAGTATTTCAAAGACCCTCACATATGGGTACTGTGGGCGGTCAGTTATACGAGAGTGAGCAAGGAGGCAGGTCACGGCTGTTTGGGCGCTTCCCACATTATCCATAATTATACGTACTTCCAGCCTACGTGAGTATTACTTTACCCTAGTAACCAGTGTACCAGTAGATGACTCACTACCAACCGTCTCTGCCTGAGTCACTGTCTGTATTCATATTGCCGCTGACCTCAGCAGTATTTCAAAGACCCTCACATATGGGTACTGTGGGCGGTCAGTTATACGAGAGTGAGCAAGGAGGCAGGTCACGGCTGTTTGGGCGCTTCCCACATTATCCATAATGATACGTACTTCCAGCCTACGTGAGTATTACTTTACCCTATCCACGTGTTCGAACCCCCACATGATACAAGTGTCACCTGCACGTCCCCACCAAGTGTCACCTGCACGTCCCCACCAAGTGTCACCTACACGTCCACAAGTGTCACTACGCGTCCCCACCAAGTGTCATAACGTCCCCACCATAGTGTCACCTACACGACCCCACAACAAGTGTCACCTGCACGTCCCCACCAAGTGTCACCTACACGTCCCCACCAAGTGTCACCTACACGTCCCCACCAAGTGTCACCTACACGTCCCCACCAAGTGTCACCTACACGTCCCCACCAAGTGTCACCTACACGTCCCCACCAAGTGTCACCTACACGTCCCCACCAAGTGTCACCTACACGTCCCCACCAAGTGTCACCTATCACGTCAACCAGTTCTAAGTTGTCGACTACAGTCCACAGTGTCACCTACATCCCACCAAGTGTCACCTATTCGTACTGTCCTGCACTCGATTATCACTCTGACCTCGTCCCCTTGTGTCACCTACACGTCCCCTAGGGACCTTAACTTCACATTGTATCAGTACCTTAGACTTCACTACGTAGGTGTCCTGGACCACGATTGCTTATTTTCGTGATGTCTTTGCTATCTTCGTATTACTTCTGAGCTTGGTGATGTTGCTGGGACCTTAGACTTCACTACTGTTCTGGGACTTAGACTTCACTATGTGCTGGACTAAACGTGGCCTTGCCACAGGGACAGAAAAATTAAATAAATGCTGGCACACTTTCCAGTGTTTGTATTTGATTTCTGCCACATTCGTGATCCCAGACTTTTCAATATTTTGCCAGAAGATATCAGAAACACTGCTAGAAGAAGTCTTCTAGAGGAAACTTGATAAATACTTCAGCTAAGTGCCGGATAAACGAGGCTGTGATGAATGTGGGCCAGCGGGCCACCAGCAGCAACAACCTGGTTGACCAGGCAAGCACAAGTCAAGGGTCGCGTTCTGGGAATAGGAAAAACTCAGAAAAACCGTTAAAGGTAAAAATATTCCAGGTGTCAGTAAAAGTAATCTAAATTTTTCCTCCTAACATTTGTAGTCTGTAATTTCCATTATTTAATATTTAAATGTTACATGTTCGCGGGGAAGCGCTAAATCTTTAGGGGTCATGGAGCGTCTAGACCTAGGGAATGGGAGGTGACGAGGTTTGACAGGAGGGAGGGGAGGCTAGCGCCGGTTAATTGGACCAAGAACCTTCCAGCATCAAGGCTCCACATTGAAAAGTTCTATGATCAAGAACCCTTTACCAACATAAAGGATCCCCATTGAAGGGTTCTAAGATCAAGAACCCTTCACCAGCCTAAAGGATCCTCAGTGAATAGTTCAAGGATCAAGAGCCCTTCACTAACATCAAGGCGCTTTCGTTGAAGGAATGTAAAATATGGAGTCGTGAAGGCACGCATTGAGAAGAACGTTCGGATGAAGCATGATCTGACGTGCGAGAACTCATGTACATAACTTCTGCTGCTCACACGTGTTTAAATATAAGTGCATATATATGCAACAAGATCACAGTAAACAGGTGATATCACAGCATGCAAAACAACCACTGTGAAGAAATAGTGAAACTCGAATAGCTTTCTTGATTTCTAACATTATCAAGGACCTGTAATGTGAGAAATCACGAAAGCGCTTGGAGTTCCACTATTTCTCCACAGCGGTTGTCTTGCATGCATTTTATCTATCTATCTATCTATCTATCTATCTATCTATTATATATATATATATATATAAATATATATATTATATTATATATATGTATTATGTATATATATATATGTATTATATATATATATATGTATATGTATATATATATATGTATATGTATATATATATATGTATATGTATATATATATATGTATATGTATATATATATATATATATATATAATATATATATATATATATATATATATATATATATATATATATATATATATATATATATATATATATATATATATATATATATATATATATATATATATATATATATATGTGTGTGTGTTGTGGTCAATTTAAATTATGCAACACACGTAACTCCAGGTAACCCATCCTCGTAAAAATCTGTGGATTTCTCACATAGGGTTTCGGCAGATTTGTCCATTTATATTATCTAGGACTCTAGGTGGTCCAGTGGCTAACGCGACAGTCTGGAGTTTTGAGACACTCTGACCGCGGGTCCAAATCCCTCCCGTGGTATGGTTTGTTTGCAATCATGTCATTACGATTTCGTGAGTCAGTTAGGTTAAGTTTCATTGTCATAGTAAAAAAAAAAATCACAACGTCAATAAATGAACTTAGAATAAAAGCGATAAATAGTCTTCAGTGCACTTAAATAATGAACTTTATTAGCCGATCTTAGTACGAGTGTGTTTGAGATGACTTGCATTATTTTGTACTTGATTTGTGGAAGTAATGATGGTGGAATGAAAATATGTAGATAAGAGGAGTTAAAATAAGCAAGTGAAAAAGAAAAAAAGGGAAGAATGAAGTTAAAATAATATAGGAAAGGGAAGAATGAAGTTAGAATAATATAGGAAAGGAAGAATGAAGTTAGAATAATATAGGAAAGGAAGAATGAAGTTAGAATAATATAGGAAAGGAAGAATGAAGTTAGAATAATATAGGAAAGGAAGAGTGAAGTTAGAATAATATAGGAAAGGAAGAATGAAGTTAGAATAATATAGGAAAGGAAGAATGAAGTTAGAATAATATAGGAAAGGAAGAATGAAGTTAGAATAATATAGGAAAGGAAGAATGAAGTTAGAATAATATAGGAAAGGAAGAATGAAGTTAGAATAATATAGGAAAGGAAGAATGAAGTTAGAATAATATAGGAAAGGAAGAATGAAGTTAAAATAGAGAAATGAGAAGGAGGAAGTTAAAATGAAGAATGACAGCTACAAAGAATACAATAAGTAAGAACAATAATATATACATAAGAGAGAGATAGAGATAGCGTGGTGGTGGTGAGCCTGGCAGCCGCCACACATGTGACAGCTGTGATGCTACGTCAGTTAGGCTCCAGGGAAGCAGTGTCGTACCGCCTCGATCAATATCTCTTCTCACTCCATTCTTCAATTTGCTTCAGTTTCTACTATTGTTTTTCTTTTTATCTATATGTTTCATCTGTCAGTTAGGCATTCGGCTGTTTCATTAATGTAAGAATGTGTGGTTGGAACTTATCTTTCTTAACGTTTCTACTGTTTGGATTTGTTTCACTGCAAATTTCATGACTAATTTTAAGCAGTGGCAGTGTTTTTTACTTGATAAAATGCTTTTTTTCAGTATTTTTAATCCAGACCAAATGTCTTGAAAAAATACTGGAAGTAAATTTGCTTGACTGGCATCTGTTGTAAAATGACGAGGCCCCCCCCCCACTCCCTTACCATCCCCCTCACCCTCTATCCCGCCTTTCCCCCCTCACACCCCCACCCTTCCTCACACTCCCCCACCCTTCCCTCTCTCTCTCTTCCTTTCCCCTCACACCCTTCCCCCACATAATTCCCCCTATTCCCTTCCGCCTCATTCCCTCCCCCTCTCCCCCCTTCACTGGAAGCAACCTCCCAGATATCTGAGGTGTTGGCAGTGGTATTTCTTAAATTAAGATAATGAAGAAATATGTTGACTAGGAAAGCTGATGTAGTGTGATACATGGAATATCTAGTGTATACTGATGTGAAGGAGAGTTTCTAACTTAACTAAGTTGGTACCATTCATCGGAGGGAAAGGAGGGGGGTGTTTGCCTTGTGCCGGTGTAGGGCTCTTGATCTAAGGGATTAGACCTACTCCTTTTTCTTGTATCAGATCTGATTACCTCCCGTTCACTATACACTGTATGACTTCTACGAGTTAGGCGCTTCCCCGTTAAAATAATAATAGTAATAATAGTTGTAAGTTGGTATCACCCGCCCCGCCCCCCCTCCTCCCTGACACGTAGTACGCTGCCACGTTGCCAAACCTTCCATCACACCGAATTGCTTCTTGTATTCAGCCTTTTATAATATTCTGGTTTACTGTTAGAGTTGTGAAATAGCTTAGTCTTCCTCTTGTTTCTTTCAAATGGTAAAGGTGGCAGAAAGTAGCGTATTAATATGTTAAGTTAGTGTTACAGTAGTAGCACAGGTGGCCGCTAGAGCGCTCTTAAAGTGTGTTGGCATTCAGTGTACAGGTGGCATATTTTCTCCAGTATTTGGTGATCATTTGATTTTTCAGTAATATATTCAGGGAAGCTTGCCTAATTACCGTGTATGTTGTGTGCTACATAGATGATAACTGTTGAAGATGGGAAAGACTCGTCAGAAGTTGTGTTATTTCGTGGAAACATTGCCAGTATGTTGTGAAAACAGCTGAAGTGAAGATCTCATACGTGTACCTTACTTTATCTAGTACATTCTGTAATCAATCTTTTGATAAGCTTGATGAAATATTGGCGAGGCTAATGTGAAACTTTCCACTTCAGTTTGTATTCACCAAAGGAACAGAGGATTGCGGAAACAATTTCAACTATAGATGAATTTCAGTTTTTGACGTGATGAAATGTGTGATTCTGTGCATATGAAACTCTTAAGTTTATTTGATTTTTATAGCAGAAAAATTTAGAAATTTGTGATCTTATTGTGTATAAATTGACTCCAGAATGTTCCAGCCATGATACAATATCCTGTGCAAAGACAAATTTTTAATAATTTAAATTCATTGTTATCCTCGAATACCACATATCTATAGCAGTTTTGCAGTTGACGTACTCTTCATCTGTAAATATATCCTGGAAAAGCCTAGCCTCACGTGATCCTAGATTGTCCACAATGCTGGTCTGACCAGGATGGGACCACCGGCGTGAAAATCAATCACTACAGCAAGACATACGTATTGCCACCATGCATAAACAAAATAGTATTATGTAACAACTTGAAATTGCTGCACTTCATCCCATGTTGCCTTCATAAGCGTAAATGCATCAGATTTAACAACGCTGGAAGTCTTAACCCTTAAACTGTCCAGACAGATCTACGTTCACATGCGTAGTGCTCCAAAAGTAGATCTACGTTTTTTAACTTATTTTCAGATATAACAAAAAAAAAGGTAGATCAGTTTTTTTACACGTTTTCAAATGTAAAAAAAAAAAATACTTTTTTTACATACTTTCAAATGTTGAAAAAACGTAATCTACGTTTTGGACAGTTTAAGGGTTAACTATTTATACATTGTAATAAGCATTTCACTAGACAGGATTGATCACTTTCTGATTGTAAAGATTTAGTCTATTTGCTAATTTCACACTCGTACCACACAAACACCTACCTCGTGTGTTGGTCAAACGATTTGTTCTACGTTATTATAGATATACGCATAATAATCCTAGCACTTCGTATATGCGAAGGGGTGAAGGTGATATCCCAAAATAATTAGTAAAAGCATCATAGAGAAGGCTATCTTACCTGACCATAAGGTGTGCACTTGGCCAGGCAAGGCTGCTCCTCGCGGCATTAATTTAAAATCTAGTAAATATATGCGAGTTGAGGAAATTTTTGGCTTTCAATTATGAATCGAATTGCACCCAATACTTGCAACGAAAATGTGCTTCGACCTAATAGCTGGTATAGAAATGTTCTGGAATCTGAGTCCAGAGATTTTTCCTGTCATGGACCAACATAAATAGTAGTGATAAGCATTACTGAAGAGTGCATTGCAGTTGATTATTTCACATAAATAATGAACTGCAGTGTTGATTATTTCAAAGAAGACGATAATATTGTAAAGACAAAATCAGGAACTAGGAAGTTTGCAATCTTTCTCGAAAAAGGTCGTGATGAAATAACTACTATAACCACATTAATTTCTAATGTTGTGTGTAAAGCTACAATGTTAATACGAAAATCTAACAAGATAAATGATGACAATTTGATATATATCACAGAATCACCTAAGAAAATGAAGGTATTAGAGCTGTCCATTTGCTTCAAAAGAGCACAGGCAAATTCATTGTAATGAGAATCTTCCGGCGAAATTATCAGTGAAGCATGTTGTTATTGTAGTGTTCAGTAAGGTCAAACTAGAAAGAGATGGCTTTAGAACCTGAAAGTGTACAGGGACAGACAGACATGGCGTCCATAAGTAGTGGAGTAGGTCGTGATGAAGCTACCACTAGTGCTCGTGTCAAGCTTCCTGGCCCTACGGTTATGAAGGTGGAGCAAGGCCAAGTTATTACTGTTAAACTGCTGGTAAGTTACATTATGCATAAAAGTTTAAAGCCTTGTAATTACTGTGTGAACTGTTACCAAATTGTTGCCAGACTTAAAACTCTGCAACTCATAGTTCGACCTAAATTGTGAGGATGTTTCCGTCTAAAAAAAACTTACTTAGTGGGGGAAAAAAAAAACTAGGCTGTTAATATTTAGTTGAAGCGTTGCTACTGCCTTGTTGGGATCTGTTCAACTCACTCCTGTTAGAATGAACTCTTATGAATTAATGTTAATAATTTGATTTAAATATAATTTTTAAAAACAGTATCATTTTTCCCTCACATTTTCAGCCATAGGAATAAGGGGAAAGTGATATACTTGTTTATTACAAAATAAGAGTTTATCAACTAGTCTAATGTAGTATACCTGGAGAGGGTTTCGGGGATCAACGGCCCAGTCTGTGACCAGGCCGCCTGGTGGATCAGGGTCTGATCAACCAGGCTGTTACTGCTGGCCGCACGCAGACTGATGTACGAATCACAGCCCGGCTGATTAGGTACTGATTTAGGCGCCTGTCCCCCCTCAAGGAAGGTTCCTTTATGTTGGTGAGGGGCTCTTGATTTAGGGAATTGGATCTGTGCTCCAGTTCCCCAAATTAAGCCTGAATGCCTTCCACATCCCCCCCAGGCGCTGTATAATCCTCCGGGTTTAGCGCTTCCCTCTTGATTGTAATAATAATAATAGGCGCCTGTCCAACGCTTTCTTGAAGACAGCCAGGGATCTGTTGGTAATGTGTATAGACAGTAGGTACTGTTTTCGAGTCACAGTTGAAAGTACAACTCTTGTAGACCTTACGAACCTGATGATCATACCCTCACTCGAACAGTGTTTTCACGTGATGTCATCTCTTTCTGGGTCTGATATACAAGCTCTGGTTGGTGGGAGTCGCTCTCACGGATAGGACCAGAACGTGTGAATACGGAATCTATTTATCACAAAATATGACTTTGACAACCAACTGATGCACACTGTACATACCCTAGGTAATGTGCTTATTCACACATCTGAAGTTGTGTGTTTTAAGCACGTGAAAATTCTCAGGTTTTATTTCACACGCACACACGTATGTGAGTATGTATATCTTTTTAATTGCCCTCGCCATAAAGTACTATAATGGAACACTTCAGTGTCCAAAAAATAAGTAAAATGTCAAGTGCAGAAAACATGATTTAGTGAAACTTATTCTACAGGCCCAGTCAGAATAGTGTTAATTGTGCTTATGATAAAGTAAGTATTCCCATTTCATGGCATGAATTTTTATTTACGCTGTTGAATTGACAGGCTAATAACTATTAACCTGTACTACCTCCCCTTCACCGGATACTACCCACAACAGGCTACTAACACCCAGATTTACTGCTGTATGAACGGGGGGGGGGGGGAGACAAATGTAGAGAGACTTACCTAAACATCATGATTTGCTCTGGATTGAACCTAGGTCGTTTGGTTGTGTACAAAAGTTGCCACTGCCGAACAGTGAAACGTGATGTACTTATAAGAACCACATAAGTGATTAACAGATCATGGAAGATATACGTATTTGTGGAAAGACGACCAGGATATCGTAGAAAGAGGACCAGGATAACTATTGTGGGTTTTCCCTCAACAAATACCTGCAGTACAGTACTGCAGGTATTTTAATCTAAAATGAAACACCATTCAAAGGTGTTGCTGGCAAGGAGCTTTTGATTCAAGAAATTAATATAATAATAATATATATATAATAATAATAATTGCCTCCCATTCCTCAGGGGCTCTGCAACCCTTACAGGTTTAGCACTTTTCCCCATGAATATAATAATTAAAATTTGATGAGTTTTCTAAAAGATTTTTTTCATTATTTCATTTCAGGGTCCAAATGCAGGACAAGGCCCACCACAGTTCTATGGGCCACCACCTGGTCCTCCACCGCAGGGTTATGTCCAACCTTACCAGCCTCCTCCACAGTATCCCCCAGTCATGTCACCGCCCTTAGCACAACGTGAGAATCTTTTGCTTTCTCTATGCTCTTTGTAACTCTGTATTGTAAACACTTGTGTACTTTGCTGTTTGAAATGAGTGAGAAATGTTGGCTTGCACACCTTTTATAAAGAATTGTGTGGTAATGTCTGAGACTGATTGAAACTGGAGGAATCGTGTTTTAATTATATGTGCATCGTAGTACTAGTTAAAGCTTCCTCCACCACACCAGCCTTCCTTTAATACGAGCTCCCTTCCACCACACTTGCCTTCATAACTAACTCACTTTGAAGATGTCAAATGACAATGAGATTATCACCTCTGTTAAGTAACGTACTCATAATTTATGGAAGATTAACTACTATGGCACATATATTCCAACCCACCCAGATGAAAACATTCATATGGAATTGAAAACTGTGAAAAAGTAATGTTGACACTGAAGTAGAGCATAAAGTTTTTTTTTTATCATTACCCTTCAACCCAGTCTCTGACCAGGAGATATTAAAGGAGTAAGGACTATTAAGTAAAAAAATAGTGTATATTTGTACTGAATGTACAAGGTCCTATAAAAAAGTTCCTGGACTTCTGTGAAAAAAAGTACAGGGTTACCTGTTCATGAAGATGGTCTTCGTGAATAACCTTTTTCACTTTTTCGGTGTTGTCATCTGTTTTTGACACTGATAGATGAACAGAATGTTTATAATCCTCAACTGACATTTGTCCTTTGAATCCAGAAAGCCTATTCAAAACAATGTCTGACCCATTGCTTATTGCCAAATTATTGCTAGCTTGAAACAGAATCTCACTCACACACACACACACTGTTCTTTCTTTTAAAGATTCCATTCTGTTACACAAAAAACTGTAACAGTGTACTGACGACAGAACAAAAAGTACCCTTCTGACCTCCATAGAATGACTGACCACTGAAACTTGCCACACTACTTCAAAGGAGTGTACTACATAGCTTGATCTATGCCTCTGCCAGATTTCAACCAGAAAGTGTGCAAAAATTCGAGTATGGGAACTTTTTAATAGCACCTCTATAAGTAGAAGGTTGGAAATTTACTTAGTCATTGAGAGGAAACTACAGTTTCCTTTGCCAGGTTCTGCATCAACCAGGTTGTGATGGACATGTGTGCCAGTGGGCTGCCAGCAACAGCCTGGTTGACGAGGTAAGCATCAGATAAGCCTGGTCCAGGGCTGGGCTGTGGGAGTAGGAAAATTCAGAATACTTTAAAGGTATATCAGTGGTTTCATGAAGCAGAAAGGAAAGAATAGCAATGATACTAGAGTTTATCTGGAGTTTATCTGGAGAGAGTTCTGAGGGTCAACGCTCCCGCGGCCCGGTCTGTGACCAGGCCTCCTTAGGTCAGTGTCCCAGGATGCGACCCACACCAGTCGACTAACACCCAGGTACCCATTTTACTGATGGGGAACATAGACAACAGGTGGAAAGAAACACGTCCAATGTTTCTACTCTGGCTGGGAATCGAACCCAGGCCCTCACCGTGTGAAGCGAGAGCGTTAACCACCAGGCCACCAGATTTCCCTTTCAAACTGACATCGAATGATTGGTGCCATTTTATTTACTAATTACATTCCTTGAGTATTAAGAGCTAATGTGAATTTTTCTCTTTATCGTATAACCCTTTCTCTGTCGTGACCCCTGAAATGAAAAGTGCTGACAGTATTGTTATGATTTAAAAAAAAAAAATATCTTCAGAAATGGTAAAGAATCTTTTTCTGAAGATAATGAGACCACAAATATGAAATTTAATGGAAAACTTATGGAATTATGCAGGTGCAAAGTTGGCCATCTTTGTACACTTTACACCGACGATTTTATCCACTCCGAGTCCTATTTTAAGTCGGTTCCACTGCTTAATTTGACCAAATTCCTGACTCGTTCACCATATCTTCTATCACTTGAGTGCAAGAAACTGCCCATTCATCTATCAGAACTATCCTATAATGTGCTCAGAATTCAGTAATTTTGCTAATTTTGCAAAAGTCGACAAGTAATTCTAATTTAAAGTCCACTATAGGTAGCCCAACAGCTGTTCATTTATCACGTCTCCAGGCCTCTCCTTTATACGTACTACTTGCCCTCCATTTTGAGTCCATCATATGGAAAATTGAAGTTTATACTATTTCTCTGATTAATAAAACATAACTAGGAATAGATTGATCACGGTTTAGGCCATCCCAGTAATTGAAACACTTAGTAAAAAACCCATAAAACAGACTGGGGGTGAATTCCTTCCCTTCCCATCCTAAAGAAAATCTCCAGAAATCAAATAGTTCTGCAACTTTGAGGCTATATCAAGCCACTTCCAGTCCGAAACCAGCCAAAATCTTCTCGTTTCTTTATATCGAGAAATACCAATAAAACCATAAAAAACACTTTAGAAAACACCTTAGTCATTATTTTTAATCGAACACAATGCCAGAGCTTTGCTTTTCCCATCATGCACTGCAGGGGCAGGATTTTTTTTTAATTCTGTACACACCCACCACAGATTGAGTCTCTAATGGCTAGGCCAGAATTTGCTGCTAGCAGCATATTTGAGGGTGCTATGTTTAAGGCATACACTGTATTTCGCGGCTTATAAGACTCGTTTTAGTTTCAATGGCTCGGCATCGGATGTAACTGGGAGAGCTACAGCCCACCCCACACCCCAGATTTATAGCTCCCATCACTGACCTTCAGTTTATAGGACGCAGGTGGTTTTTGGAGACATTTTATGGGGAAAAAATGCGTCTAATAAGCAACGAAATATGGTATGTACTTGAGTGACACTTGCTTCAGTAATGTAGACCTGTGCAGGAGACAGTGAAAGGGGGTTAAAGTTCTTAAAATTTCCTGTTTCAGCATCACCACCACCAGTTTACAGCCAAAAGTCCGAACGCCATGTGCGTCAGTATGACAAGCCAAGAAATAAGTATTACCAGCGGCAGCAACACACACACCACAACAAATCTGGGTCAAGTAGCCTGCACAGCACTCCGCCACTTTCCCCAAAGAAAGGTAATAGCTGAGAGTATATTAAAGCAAATGTGGGCTGCTGTTAATATTGCTAGTTCTGTTCAACTGCAGTTTTAGAAATATTTGATGGCAGTGTTTAATTTTATTATTACCTAAAACAATTGCTATCAGTTCAACTGGAGTACATCTTCAATGTACTGTACTTCAATTTTTATTGGTGAACAAGCAGTCTGTAATAAAAGGCATAGACTAATCAAGACTTAAAATGTAATATGTATGAAAATAGACAAGGAGAAATACGTAGTATAATTTTGTAATGTTAACCCCTTCTCCTGGATGTGTTACTAAATTTAAAAGGAGAAACTTTTGTTTTTTCTTTTGGGCCACCCTGCCTCGGTGGGTTACGGCCAGTTTGTCGAAAGAAGATGAAGAATTTTGTAATGTCTTTTTGTACACTTAAAAAAATATTGGTTCTTAAGACAGTGTAAATTGGAGAATTTCTTCATTTACAGTAATATAATTATATTTCACCAGAACCTCCTGCAAGAAAAAATGAAGGGGAGGAGGAAGTTCAGACAGAGGATGGGGAGGATCCTAGAAATAGTCTTCAGCACCTCCTATCTCAGGTTAAACCACCTAAAGTAAGAGGCTTCAGTGGAGCTGTATCTTTGTTTACCCTTACCATCATTATTGCATAATTTACCTTTATTTATAGTTTTACAAGATAGATTTATGCTTTGGTCTACCTGGAGGGTGTTCCAGGGGTCAACACCCCCACAGCCCAGTCCTTGACTAGGCCTGTCTTCTAAAATGAATCAAGATACAGTATATTCTTATAGCTGTCAGTAGTTTATACATATTACTGTACATGTTGTACTTCTTTTTGAGGTTGCTTTATTAACCCGTAAACGGTCCAAACGTATATATACGTTTTTTCAACATTTGAAAGTATGCAAAAAAAGTAGATCTTTGTTTTTTTTACATTTGAAAATGTATAAAAAAAAAAAACTTTGATCTTTTTTTTTTTTATATTTGAAAATATGTAAAAAAAAAATGTAGATCTACTTTTGTAGCACTACACATGTGAACGTAGATCTGCTTGGACCGTTTACGGGTTAATCAACCATTGTATTTGTGAAGAAACATTTAAGCCCTTTCAGTATATTTTTTCAACTTTGAATTGTACCTTTTCTTTATTTTGCTGGTACAAAGAAACCAGTTTTTCTCTTGCATCTTCTTTGAGCGTGTAAACTGTCAGATTGTGTATTCGTAAATATTTTTTCCCGTTAGGTATGTGGTAAGAAAGCTGGATACGTATTTAAATTTGCTTTTGTAGTACCGAAATGTAATTTTTGTGCTTTGCACAATTCAATGGCTGTAATGTGTTGGCAGTATGTCAGTGTTTAAAGTATTCATTCAAATATTGACCGCAAAACTATTGGGAGTTTCCAGTGAGACATTTAACTGATGTGCTTTTTTTAAGGTTTAGGTAATTGATAACAGCAATCTGTGCTCTTTTCAGGTAATTGATGTCACACCCAATGAAGCTGTTATCCAATGGTCATCTCCTGATTTGAGCAGCCAGCCTGATGACATACCAGTTTCTGAGTTACTGTACGAGGTCTTCCTAAATAACAACTTGTACATGTCCATCCCTGCCACCCAGCTTACGATTAATGGACTCAAACCTGCTACTGAGTACAGAGTACAGTGAGTATAAGATAATGTTTAAATGTGTCTGCTACTGAGTATAGAGTATGATCAATCTCAGACAATGCCTCATACATATTGAATTATGGATTTTCATAAGAATGAATCTATAGTACAGTATTAGAAAGCTGTTTAACCCGTGAACGGTCCAAGCAGATCTACATTCACATGCGTAGTGCTCCAAAAGTAGATTACTTTTTTTTTTTTTTTTAATATTTTCAAATATAAAAAAAAGTAGATCAGAGTTTTTTACACGTTTTCAAATGTAAAAAATAAAAAAGATCTACTTTTTTTACATACTATCAAATGTTGAAAAAACGTATATATACGTTTGGACTGTTTACGGGTTAATGTTCAAACAGGAGTGCAATAAAAGTATTGTTTATACAGTTTACAGTGTTTATGTGGTGGTGTGCGAGGTGATTCTAGTGGTGTTGCTGTATTCCTCACACACTCCACTGTCCCGGATGCTCCACAGCTACCAAGAATGATTCAGAAATCAAAAACTTCTCTACAATTTAGGTATGTACATCAAGAAACTTTTAAACTTTATTACATATGCCATATGTTGGTTATGAATAATGCATCTCTTAGTGGTATATTTTAAACACACTGACTCTCTCTCACTGAGGAAGGGTGACCCCCAAAAAAGAAGAAACACTTTCACCATCATTCATTCAATCACTGTCTTGCCAGAAATGTGCTTCCATCACGGTTCAGATAACCCTCCAAACTGCAAGATGCCTACCCTTCATTCAGAGTAAAGACACTATTTCCCACCACCAGGACTCGAGTCTGGCTAACTGGTTTCCCTGAATCGCTTCATTTATGTTGCCTTGCTCACACTCCAGCAGCATCATAAAGCCACTCTCTTCCATTCACTCCTATCTAATACATTCACACAGGCCTGTTGTATATCCATGCCCCTCACACAAAACCTTTACCGTCGCCTTCCAACCTTTCCTAGGATGACCCTTATCCCTCCTTCCTTCCACCCCTGATTTATACACCTAGTCATCCTATTTTACTCCAGCTTCCATCCACCATATTGAGGACTTTTAATACATGATGGGAGAAAAAATATCATTGTTATTAATTTATTATCTCCTGGGGGGAGAGAGACTTCTAGACAGGGTGAAGAAATTTTGTGGGGAAAAAATGGTTAGAGACAGTGTGACAGTCTTTCACAATTCATTAAAATCCCAAATAATTAGCAATGTACTTTCCTGAAAATTGGTGCTTTTATAGAAATGCATATACAGTGGTACCTTGACTTACGAGTGTCCCAACTTACGAGTTTTATGAGTTACGGGCAGTCATCAGTCTATTTTTTGCTTTGAGTTGCGAGCCAAAATCTGAGTTACGAGCAAGCTTCAGATACACCGCCACTCGCAGGAGATACCAAGGAAATGTCAAAAATCTTCATAATAACCAGTGTGTAACATCCTTTCAATTTTGATACCACTGGTATTGTCATCCTGCCAGAATGTTCTGTAATGATTACCCTAAGTAAAGAGAAACAGTTTGGGAATGTGTGATACATGTTCGGCTGGCTGGCTGGCTGGCTGGCTGATTTGCTTTGGCTGTCTCTACCTCCTTCTCTCTGTCTCTATCTCACAGGTACACACAAATACAGTTATACATAGTGTAAATTACCTAGGATAGCCCAAAAAATACAGACAAAGTGCTATACTATGCTTGTAGATAAGGCATAAACATGACTGGCAAGTAATACACATTTTGGCTTGTTCGGGAATCAGATGTGATGATTCTGTTGGTTCATAAGTGGCTCTCTCTCTGAGACAGGAAGACAGAAACACAGGCAGATGGAAAGATAAGCAGAGACAGAGATGAACATAGACAGAGCTAGACAGATAGAAACAAACATAGACATATTTATGTGTAACAGTGAAAAATAAAGCCAAAGCAGTGCATGGTCATCAAATGCCACTCCGCTGCTGCACTGTCAGCAATGGAGTGACACTCGTCTTACACCATGCTTCAAGGAGTTTCATATATACCCCAGCATTTCTGAAACATTGCTGGGACCTGGCAAAAAAGGCAAAAATAATTTCTTATTTATAAATTCATTTTTCCTATATAAAAACCCATATAAAAAAAATTGGGGTGGTTTTTTTTGGGGGGCTGGAGTGGATTAATGGCATTTCAGTTAAATTCAGTGAGGAAAATTGATTTGATACATGAGCAAATTGAGTTGCGAGCTGGGTCACGGAACAAATTAATCTTGTAAGTCAAGGTACCACTATAATGTTAATTGGACTGAGGAACTAGGAAAAATATGGTAATGTTCCTTGAAAATAGGCAAACGGCAAAATAAACAACATGCTTTTACCTAAAATCCTGCTTGTTGCTATTTGTTCATATGCAAATGTGTGGAGAAGGTTGATATGGTCATGTACAATGCCTGCACAAACATGGTAGGTAGTATCAACTACCACTGTCACCACCTGTCACTGATATTTGTGAAAATATGCCATATTTCCTTAACAAATTGTAAACATACATATAGATATGCATTGCACCTATACCAAATGAACATACATGAAAGCTAAATACATTTAAGAAGATAAGAAAGAAGGAACACTGCAACAGGCCTACTGGCTCATGTGAGGCAGGTCCAAGTCACCTCCTGGCTTAAACCAGTGACCCACCTAGTCAGGTCAGGCCACATCCACTTAAGGAAGGGGCACAGCATCAGACCTATTTGCACAAGCTAGTCAGGTCCAACTCACACCCACTCGTGTATTTATCTTTTCTATTTTTAAAACTACACAATGTCTTAGCTTCTAAGATGGTACTCAAGAGTTTGTTCCACTTATCCTCAAACATTTTTTTCATGGCTGTTCTTGATTAATAACTTTTTGTAATTTATCATCAGTCTCCAGCATATTCAATTTAATTTAATTTTTTTATACAAGCAAGTCAGTTTTACAGGCTAAGTACTGTTAGCCTACCTCAGCTCATTGTATAAATGCAGCTTGAGTACTTACATTACTGTTAAAGGAATAGAAATGTGTATTTACAGTACACTGCCTCCCTGCTTATTTCTTCTGGCTTTACTGAATGCATTTCTTTTTTTCTTTTTCTTTTAACCCTTAAACTGTCCAAACGTAGATCTATTTTTTTTTTACATAAAGCATGTTAAATCGAACGTAGATCTACTTTCGGAGCGCTATGTGATTGAACGCAGATCTACGTTTGGACAGTTTAAGGGTTAAATATGCTCTCTTGACACACACTAAATGGGATTCTGCTATTCATTTCACTAATCTTCTTGCCTGATGTATAAAACACCTCCATTGTATATATGCCATGCATTTTTTTTTTCCTGGCTGTCTCCCACTGAGGCAGGGTGACCCAAACTCCTCTTTTAGAGTGAAGGCACTGTACTCTTCACCTCCAGGACTGAAGTACAGCTAACCTGTTTCCTGGAACCCCTTCACAAAATATTACCCTGCTCACACTCCAACAGCTCAAGTCACAAAAACCATTTGTCTACTCATTCCTGTCTAAGACACTCACACATGCTTGCTCTATGTCTAAGCGATGTACATAGTTATGTTAGTCATACTTAAAGCTAAGATTAGTTTATAATTGTTCAGTATGTTTTTTTATTTGTAAATAATTAGAGCTTTCTAATTTTAGATGGGGGCCTGTGAAAGAAAATGGCTCTCGTGTGACTGCCTTTATCCTCGAGTTGTGTGGTAACAATGGAGAATGGTCAGAGGTCTTTAGAGGCCGAGGCAAACAGCACACCGTTACTAAACTTCAGCCACAAACTCGCTATCGTGTGCGTCTCGCTGCAGTTAATGAGCACGGGAAAAGGTAAGACACAAAATGCTAGGTACAGAAGTTGGCCTCCACAATCATAAAAGCATTATTTTTGGGGAAGTTCCATGTACCTTCATAGATGGTTTCTTTTATATGCTTGGTGAGGATCTACTTTATTATCATTTATTATTTTTCTCGGAAAACCTATAAGTAGTGATAGTGATGTCTTAAAATTGTCAGCCTAACATTCTTTTAGATAATTTGGATGTTCATTCTGTCATCTTTGTGAAAATTAAAAATATTTGATTTTTTTATATAGACTTCATATTAACAGTAGGGATTTCCCAGGAAAATAAACTGTCAAACGTGTAGAAAAAATTTCAACACTGCTTGTATTGTATACACTAGAAAAAATGAACACAATGAATACAATGTAATGGGTTTTGGGGGAGCCTAAAAGAATGTTAAAAAATTTTCAGGTTTCCAATTTGAGAGTGGGGAAAGTCATC
>NC_069453.1:28517658-28567658 GCF_026875155.1 Cherax quadricarinatus | reverse complement strand
TATAAAATAAGGGAGGAGGAAGTTCGGGTGAGATATAAGCGACTATTGGCAGAAAGGTGGGCTAGTGCAAAGATGAGTAGTTGGGGGGGTTGAAGAGGGTTGGAATAGTTTTAAAAATGCAGTATTAGAATGGGGGGCAGAAGTTTGTGGTTATAGGAGGGTGGGGGCAGGAGGAAAGAGGAGTTGGTTGGTGGAATGATAAAGTAAAGGGTGTGAAAAAAGGGAGAAAAAGGTAGCTTATGAGAGGTTTTTACAAAAGCAGAAGTGTTATAAGAAGAGCAGAGTATTTGGAGAGTAAAAGAAAGGTAAAGAGAGTGGTGAGAGAGTGAAAAGGAGAGCAGATGATAGAGTGGGAGAGGCACTGTCAAGAAATTTTAATGAAAATAAAAAAAAAAATTTTGGGAAACCGTGAGTTAAACAATTTAAAGGGAAACCCTAGGGAAAATATGGATTTGTCATTTTAAAAACAGAGTAGGGGAGTTTAGTAGATGGGGAGATGGAGGTATTGGGTAGATGGCGAGAATATTTTGAGGAACTTTTAAATGTTAAGGAAGAAACAGAGGCAGTAATTTCATGCATGGTCAGGGAGGTTATACCATCTTTTAGGAGTGAAGAAGAGAGAATGTAGTGTGGGGGAGGTACGTGAGGCATTACGTAAATGAAAGGGGGTTAAAGCAGCTGGAACTGATGGGGGTCATGACAGAAATGTTAAAAGCAGGGGGGATTAGTGTTGGAGTGGTTGGTACTTTTGTTTATAAATGTATGAAAGAGGGGGGGAAGGTACTAGGGATTGGCAGAGAGCATGTATAGTTCCCCTTTTTTATAAAGGGAAAGGGGACAAAAGAGACTGTAAAAATTATAGAGGAAAAAGCTTACTGAGTATACCAGGAAAAAATGTACGGTAGGGTTATAATTGAAAGAATTAGAGGTAAACAGAATGTGGATTGCGGATGAGCAAGGAGGTTTTAGAGTGGGTAGGGGATGTGTAGATCAGGTGTTTACATTGAAGCATATTGTGAACAGTATTTAGATAAAGATAGGGAAGTTTTTATTGCATTTATGGATTTAGAAAAGGCAATGATAGAGTGGATAGAGGAGCAATGTGGCAGATGTTGCAAGTATATGGAATAGGTGGTAAGTTATTAAATGCTGTAAAGAGTTTTTATGAGGATAGTGAGGCTCAGGTTAGGGTGTGTAGAAGAGAGGGAGACTACTTCCCGGTAAAAGTAGGTCTTAGGACAGGGATGTGTAATGTCACCATGGTTGTTTAATATATTTATAGATGGGGTTGTAAAGGAAGTAAATGCTAGGGTGTTTGGGAGAGGGGTGGGATTAAATTATGGGGATCAATTCAAAATGGGAATTGACACAGTTACTTTTTGTGAGAATGTGCTTATGGAGATTCTAAGAAAAATTGGGAAAGGGTTAGTGGGTGAGTTTGGGGAATGGGTGTTAAGTAGAAAGTTGAAATGACATAGAAAAGAGTAAGGTGATGGGGGTGTCAAATGATTTAGGATAAAGAAAAATGGATATCAAATTGGGGAGGAGGTTTTGGAAGAATGAATGTTTTCAGTTACTTGGAGTTGACTGTCGGCGGATGGATTTATGAAGGATGAGGTTAATATAGAATTGATGAGGGAAAAAAGGTTGAGTGGTGCGTTGAGGTAATGTGGAGTCAAAAAAACGTTATTATGGAGGCAGAAGGGAAAGTATGAAAGTATAGTAGTACCAACATCTTATATGGGTGTGAAGCTTGGGTGGTAATGCAGCAGCGAGGAGACGGTTGGAGGCAGCGGAGATGTTTCCGTTTTAAGGGCAATGTGTGGTGTAAAATATTATGCAAAAATTCGGGAGTGTGGAAATTAGGAGGGAAGGTGTGGAGTAATAAAGTATTAGTTCAGAGGGCAGGAAGGAGGGGTTGTTGAGGTGGTTGGTCATTTAGAGAGAATGGATCAAGTAGAAAATGACATGGAAAGCATATAAATCTATAGGGGAAGGAAGGCGGGGTAGGGGTCGTCCTCGAAAGGGTTGGAGAGAGGGGTAAAGGAGGTTTGTGGGTAAAGGGGGTTGGACTTCCCGCAAGCGTGCGTGAGGTGTTAGATAGGAGTGAATGGAGACGAATGGTACTTGGGACCTGACGATCTGTTGGAGTGTGAGCAGGGTAATATTTAGTGAAGGGATTCAGGGAAACCGGTTATTTTCATATAGTCGGACTTGAGTCCCGGAAATGGGAAGTACAATGCCCGCACTTTAAAGGAGGGGTTTGGGATATTGGCAGTTTGGAGGGATATGTTGTGTATTTTATATGTTTATGCTTCTGACTGTTGTATTCTGGCACCTCTGCAAAAACAGTGTTAATGTGCGGTGTGGTAAAAGTGTTGAATGATGATGAAAGTATTTTCTTTTTGGGGATTTTCTTTCTTTTTGGGTCACCTGCCTCGGTGGGAGACGGCCGACTTGTTGAAAAAAAAAAAAAAAAAAAAAATTTTTATATATTATATAATATATATAATTTTTTTTTTTTTTTTTTTTTTTTTTTTTCTCAAATAAGTCGGCCTTTCTCCACCAAGGCAGGGTGACCAAAAAAGAAAGAAAAATCCCAAAAAAGAAAATACTTTCATATCATTCAACACTTTCCCCCACATCGCACATTATCACTGTTTTTGCAGAGGTGCTCGAAATACAACAGTTCAGAAGATACACATAAAAAAGATACACAACATATCCTCCAAACTGCCAATATCCCAAACCCTCTTTTAAAGTGCAGGCATTGTACTTCCCATTTCCAGGACTCAAGTCCGACTATATGAAAATAACCGGGTTTCCCGGGAATCCCTTCACTAAATATTACCCTGCTCACACTCCAACAGATTGTCAGGCCCCAAGTCCCATTCGTCTCCATTCACTCCTATCTAACACGCTCATGCAGCTTGCTGGAGTCCAAGCCCTCGCCCACAAAACCTCCTTTACCCCCTCCCCCCAAACCCTTTTTTCGAGGACGACCCCACCCCGCCTTCCTTCCCCTACAGATTTATACGCTCTCCATGTCATTCTACTTTGATCCATTCTCTCTAAATGACCAAATTGCCTCAACAACCCCTCTTCAGCCCTCTTGACTAATACTTTTATTAACTCCACACCTTCTAATTTCCACACTCCGAATTTTCTGCATAATATTTACACCACACATTGCCCTTAGACAGGTCATCTCCACTGCCTCCAACCTCCTCCTCTCTGCTGCATTCACAACCCAAGCTTCACACCCATATAAGAGTGTTGGTACTACTATACTTTCATACATTCCCTTCCTTGCCTCCATAGGTAACGTTTATTGTCTCCACGTATACCTCAGCACACCACTCGCCTTTTTTCCTTCATCAATTCGTAATGGCTTGTAGTGGTCAGTGGTCAGTCGTCACATGAGGTCACAGACCCTGAGCTGCTTTGGGGATTAGCATGGACGGTTACAAAGCATGGCTTGCTTCTGCAGTGTTTTAAAAATTGAGGTTGGAGAGTTGAAGGAGGAGGTCTTGCTTCTCCAGGAGGAGATTAGGAGGCTGAAGGTCCACCTCAATGGGTCTGGGAGAGAGTGTGAGGTGGCTGGAGTTGTGGGGAATGAGGCTTGTAGCAGTGAGGTGCAGTCTGTCTCTCGCTGTGAGGAGGCTGTAGTTGGGGAGGTAGCAACGGTACCAGAGTGAGGTGCAGCCCAGCACCTGCTACAAGTGGGCGAGTGGTTCACAGTAATGGGAGGCGCATCAGGGGTAAGGAAAGTTAAGAGGAAGATCTGAAGGTAGGAAAACGCTTCTCTGTTCTTCAGGATAAATGTACTTCAGTGGCCAGTGAAGGTAAGGGTTTCTATGCCCCGTAATGGAGGTAAGCGCATTCTTGTGGTTGGTGACTCTCGGGGTTTAAAATTATTGGGCCGGTTGCTTTTTGTAATAGGAATAAGATGAGAGATAGAGTGGGGCTTCCTGGAGCTGGTGTTGGGGACTAGTCAAAAAGGCTGGATAATATCATGTCAGGTAATGGGAACAAGCCCCTTATCTGTTCAGTGCTGGTGGAAATGATATTGGGGAAAGGGTAGGAGAGAAGAGCTGCTAGATAAGTACAGGTCAGCTATAGATTTCATTAAGTCTAAAGGAGGGATCCCAATCATATGTAGCATCTTGCCTAGAAGGGGAGGTAGGAAATGAATGGTTGTCTAGGGCAATTAGTGTAAATTGCTGGCTAGACAGATACTGCAAGGAAACTTGCAACCCCATTCATTGACAACTGGAACAACTTTTATGGCAAACATGATATGTATGCAAGGGATGGGGTACATCTCTCTGGGGCAGGGGTGGTAGCACTTGCAGACTCGATTGAAAAGGGCCCATTGGTGAAATGCCTATGATTTTAAACTGATGGAAGATAGAGGTATGGGTGTGTGTGGGAAACAAGCAGGTTGGGAACACTAGGGTTGGAGGGCAGTAAATGTATAAAAGGCATTCAGCATGAAGTTTATAAATAAAGACAATAGATCAGGTCAGCAAACAAAGGGGGACAGCAGAGGGCTGCAAGGGACTAGCTCCCTTAAGGTTTACTATACTAATAGCAGGAGTGTAAGAAATAAGATAGATGAGCTAAGATTAATTGCAAGTGCAGGAAACATAGATATTATTGCTATAACAGAGACCTGGCTCAATCTGAAAGATAGAGAGATGCCCTCTGAATGTCACATACAAGGCTATAAATTATTCCACACTGACAGGGTCAACAGGAAAGGTGGTGGAGTAAACGATGTATGTCAGAGACAATTTAAATTGTTGTGTTAGACAAGATATTAAATTAGAAGCGTCAGCCACTGAATCTGTTTGGTTACAGCTTCTCGAGGGCCGAGGGAAAAAACTAATTTTGGGTGTGATTTACAGGGCCCCAAATCTTGATAGGGAGTGCAGTAAACTTCTATGGGACGAAATTCGTAAGGCATCTACATACGAAAATGTTGTGCTAATGGGAGATTTCAACTATAGACAGATTGACTGGAGCAATTTGACAGGAAATTTAGAGTCGGGTGACTTTCTTGATACGATCCAGGATTGTTTTTTAAAACAGTTTGTGACAGAGCCAACTAGGGGAAATAATCTCCTTGACTTGGTTCTTGCCGTAGGGAAACACTAATTAATAATCTTGAGGTTAATGATGAGCTTGGGGAAAGTGATAACAAATCACTCAGTTTTAATATATCATGGAATTCCCCTAATAATGGCAATCAAGTCTCCGTCCTGACTTTCGCTTGGCTGATTTCATAGGACTGAAAAATTACTTAGGTGGGCTGAACTGGAATGACCTGACTAAGGGTCAGGTAGGTGGTGATGGTTGCCGATATGATGCTTTCCAGGGCATAGTTCTAGCTGCTCAGTCAAATTATGTTCCAAATAGGGAAATCAGATCAAACAAAAATGATCCTAAATGGATGAACAATAGATTAAAATATCTGATTGGTCAAAAGAGAGGCATATATAGGCAATCAAAAGAGGAGAGGGGCAATTAAGAAATCGATATATTCAGTTAAAGAGAGAAATAAAAAAGGGAATTAGAAAAGCAAAAAGAGATTTATGAGGTTAAAGTTGCAAGAGAATCGAAGACTAACCCAAAAGGATTCTTTCAGGTATACAGAAGTAAGATCAGGGACAAGATAGGCCCACTCAAAAGTTCCTCGGGTCAGCTCATGACAGTGATAAGGAAATGTGTAGAATTTTTAACACATACTTCCTCTCAGTTTTTACACAGGAGGATACCAGCGATATTCCAGTAATGATAAATACGTATGAACAGGACGATAATAAACTGTGCACGATTAGGGTCACAAGTGACATGGTCCTTAGGCAAATAGATAAATTAAAACCTAACAAATCCCCAGGCCTGATGAACTGTATGCAAGGGTTCTAAAGGAATGTAAAGGGAGGTTAGCACACCTTTGGCTAATCTTTTCAACATATCACTACAAACTGGCATGGTGCCAGATAAGTGGAAAATGGCAAATGTGATACCTATTTTCAAAACAGGTGACAGGTCCTTAGCTTCGAACTATAGACCAATAAGCCTAACCTCCATAGTGGGAAAATTTATGGAATCAATAATTGCCGAGGCAGTTCGTAGCCACCTTGAAAAGCATAAATTAATCAATGAATCTCAGCATGGTTTTACAAAGGGGCGTTCCTGCCTTACGAATTTATTAACTTTTTTCACTAAGGTATTTGAGGAGGTTGATCATGGTAATGAATATATTGTGTATATGGACTTCAGTAAGGCCTTTGACAGGGTCCCACATCAGAGACTATTGAGGAAAATTAAAGCACATGGAATGGAGGAGAAATTTTTTCCTGGATAGAGGCATGGTTGACAAATAGGCAGCAGAGTTTGCATAAATGGGGAGAAATCAGAGTGGGGAAGCGTTACGAGCGGTGTTCCACAGGGGTCAGTGTTGGGCCCCCTGCTGTTCACAATCTACATAAACGACATAGATGAGGGCATAAAGAGCGACATCGGCAAGTTTGCCGATGACACCAAAATAGGCCGTCGAATTCATTCTGACGAGGACATTCGAGCACTCCAGGAAGATTTGAATAGACTGATGCAGTGGTCGGAGAAGTGGCAGATGCAGTTTAATATAGACAAATGCAAAGTTGTTCTAAATGTTGGACAGGACAATAACCATGCCACATATAAACT
Source organism: Cherax quadricarinatus (assembly GCF_026875155.1). Lineage (NCBI taxonomy): Eukaryota > Metazoa > Arthropoda > Malacostraca > Decapoda > Parastacidae > Cherax > Cherax quadricarinatus. The sequence goes on along the minus strand of NC_069453.1, from coordinate 28,560,944 downwards.
AAATAATGTAGATCTTAATATTACGGATTGCGAAAAGATTTAGGAGTTCTGGTTAGCAGTAATCTGAAACCAAGACAACAGTGCATAAGTGTTCGCAATAAAGCTAATAGAATCCTTGGCTTCATATCAAGAAGCATAAATAATAGGAGTCCTCATGTTGTTCTTCAACTCTATACATCCTTGGTTAGGCCTCATTTAGATTATGCTGCACAGTTTTGGTCACCGTATTACAGGATGGATATAAATTCTCTGGAAAATGTACAAAGGAGGATGACAAAGTTGATCCCATATATCAGAAACCTTCCCTATGAGGATAGACTAAGGGTCCTGAATCTGCACTCTCTAGAAAGACGTAGAATTAGGGGGGATATGATTGAGGTGTATAAATGGAAGACAGGAATAAATAAAGGGGATGTAAATAGTGTGCTGAAAATGTCTAGCCTAGACAGGACTCGCAGCAATGGTTTTAAGTTGGAAAAATTCAGATTCAGGAAGGATATAGGAAAGTACTGGTTTGGTAATAGAGTTGTGGATGAGTGGAACAAACTGCCGAGTACAGTTATAGAGGCCAGAACGTTGTGTAGCTTTAAAAATAGTTTGGATAAATACATGAGTGAATGTGGGTGGGTGTGAGTTGGACCTGATAGCTTGTGCTACCAGGTCGGTTGCCGTGTTCCTCCCTTAAGTCAATGTGACCTGACCTGACTAGGTTGGGTGCATTGGCTTAAGCCGGTAGGAGACTTGGACCTGCCTCGCATGGGCCAGTAGGCCTTCTGCAGTGTTCCTTCGTTCTTATGTTCTTATGTTCTTATTAACCTCATTTTTCATAAATCCATCTGCCGATAGGTCAACTCCCAAGTAGTATCTGAAAACACTCACTTCTTCCATACTCCTCCTCCCCAATTTGATATCCAATTTTTCTCTATCTAAATCATTTGATACCCTCATCACCTTACTCTTTTCTATGTTCAATTTCAACTTGCTACCTTTACACATACTCCCAAACTCATCCACTAACCTTTGCAATTTTTCTTTAGAATCTCCCATGAGCACAGTATCATCAGCAAAAAGCAATTGTATCAATTCCCATTTTGTATTTGATTCCCCATAATTTAATCCCACCCCTCTCCCGAACACCCTAGCATTTACTTCTTTTACAACCCCATCTATAAATATATTAAACAACAATGGTGATATTACACATCCCTGTCTAAGACCTACTTTTACTGGGAAGTAGTCTCCCTCTCTTCTACACACCCTAACCTGAGCCTCACTATCCTCATAAAAACTCTTTAGAGCATTTAGTAACTTACCACCTATTCCATATACTTGCAACATCTGCCACATTGCTCCCCTATCCACTCTGTCATATCTTCTTCTTTCAACACATCGGCCGTATCCCACCGAGACGGGGTGGCCCAAAAGGAAAAACGAAAGTTTCTCCTTTTACATTTAGTAATATATACAGGAGAAGAGGTTACTAGCCCCTTGCTCTCGGCATTTTAGTCGCCTCTTACAACACGCATGGCTTACGGAGGAAGAATTCTTTTCCACTTCCCCATGGAGATAAGAGGAAATAAACAAGAATAAGAACTAGAAAGAAAATAGAAGAAAACCCAGAGGGGTGTGTATATATGTGCTTGTACATGTATGTGTAGTGTGACCTAAGTGTAAGTAGAAGTAGCAAGACATACCTGAAATCTTGCATGTTCATGAGACAGAAAAAAGGACACCAGCAATTCTACCATCATGTAAAACAATTACAGGCTTTCGTTTTACACTCACTTGGCAGGACGGTAGTACCTCCCTGGGTGGTTGCTGTCTACCAACCTACTACCTCGGCTCTGTCATATGCCTTTTCTAAATCCATAAATGCAATAAAAACTTCCCTACCTTTATCTAAATACTGTCCACATATATGCCTCAATGTAAACACGATCTACACATCCCCTACCTGCTCTGAAACCTCCTTGCTCATCCACAATTCTACATTCTGTCTTACCTCTAATTCTTTCAGTTATAACCCTTCTGTACACTTTTCCTGACATACTTAGTAAACTTATTCCTCTATAATTTTTACAATATAGGTAGTAGGTTGGTAGACAGCAACCGCCCAGGGAGGTACTTCCGTCCTGCCAAGTGAGTGTAAAACGAAAGCCTGTAATTGTTTTACATGATGGTAGGATTGCTGGTGTCCTTTTTTGTCTCATGAACATGCAAGATTTCAGGTACGTCTTGCTACTTCTTACACTTAGGTCACACTACACATGCATGTACAAGCACATATATACACACCCCTCTGGGTTTTCTTCTATTTTCTTTCTAGTTCTTATTCTTGTTTATCTCCTCTTATCTCCATGGGGAAGTGGAACATAATTCTTCCTCCGTAAGCCATGCGTGTTGTAAGAGGCGACTAAAATGTCAGGAGCAAGGGGCTAGTAACCTCTTCTCCTGTATATATTACTAAATGTAAAAGGAGAAACTTTCGTTTTTCCTTTTGGGCCACCCCGCCTCGGTGGGATACGGCCGGTGTGTTGAAAGAAAGAAGAAGAATTTTTACAATCTCTTTTGTTCCCCTTCCCTTTATATAAAGGGACTATACATGCTCTCTGCAAATCCCTAGGTACCTTCCCCTCTTTCATACATTTATTAAACAAAAATACCAACCACTCCAACACTATATCCTCCCCTGCTTTTAACATTTCTGTCATGATCCCATCAGTTCCAGCTGCTTTACCCCCTCTCATTCTACGTAATGCCTTGTGCACCTCCCCCCCACTCGCATCCTGTTCTTCTTCACTCCTAAAAGACGGATATACCTCCCTGGCCAGTGCATGAAATTACCGCTTCCCTTTCTTGGTCGACATTTAAAAGTTCCTCAAAATGTTCTCGCCATCTACCCAAAACCTCCATCTCCCCATCTACTAACTCCCCTACTCTGTTTTTAACTGACAAATCCATTAGTTCTCTAGGCTTTCTTAACTTGTTTAACTCACTCCAAAATTTTTTCTTATTTTCATTAAAATTTCTTGACAGTGCCTCTCCCACTCTATCATCTGCTCTCTTTTTTGTTTGCACTCTCTCACCACTCTTTACCTTTCTTTTGCTCTCCTTATACTCTACTCTTCTTATAACACTTCTGCTTTGTAAAAAAACTCTCATAAGCTAACTTTTTCTCTTTTATCACACCCTTTACTTCATTATTCCACCAATCACTCCTCATTCCTCCTGCACCCACTCTCCTATAACCACAAACTTCTGCCCCACATTCTGATACTGCATTTTTAAAACTATTCCAACCCTCTTCAACCCCCCACTACTCGTACTTGCACCAGCCCACCTTTCTGCCAATAATTGCTTATATCTCACCCAAACTTCCTCCTCCCTTAGTTTATACACTTTCACCTCCCTCTTGCTTGTTGTTGCCATTTTCCTCTTTTCCCATCTACCTCTTACTCTAACTGTAGCTTCAACTAAATAATGATCTGATATATCAGTTGCTCCTCTATAAGCGTGTACATCCTGGAGCCTACCCATCAACCTTTATCCACCAACACATAATCTAACAAACTACTTTCATTATGTGCTATATCATACCTTGTATATTTATTTATCCTCTTCATGAAATATGTATTAATACCAAACCTCTTTCTAAACATAGCTCAGTTAATGGCTCCCCGTTTTCATTTACCCCTGGCACCCCAAATTTGCCTACTACTCCCTCCACAACATTTTTGCCCACTTCAGCATTGAAATCCCCAACCACCATTACTCTCACACTTGGTTCAAAACACCCCATGCATTCACTCAACATTTCCCAAAAATTCTCTCTCCTCTACACTTCTCTCTTCTCCAGGTGCATATACGCTTACTATAACCCACTTTTCACATCCAGCCTTTATTTTCTCCACATAATCCTTGAATTAATACATTTGTAGTCCCTCTTTTCCTGCCATAACTTATCCTTCAACATTATTGCTACTCCTTCTTTAGCTCTAACTCTACTTGAAACCCCTGACCTAATCCCATTTATTCCTCTCCACTGAAACTCTCATACCCCCTTCTGCTTTGTTTCACTTAAATCCAAGACATCCAGCTTCTTCTCATTCATAACATCCACAATCATCTCTTTCTTATCATTTGCACAACATCCATGCACATTCAGACTTCCCACTTTGACAATTTTCTTCTTATTCTTTTTAGTAATTATTACAGGAAAAGGGGTTACTAGTCCATTGTTCCCGGCATTTTAGTTGACTTTTACAACACGCATGGCTTAAGGAGGAAAGATTCTTATTCCACTTCCCCATGGATATAAAAGGAAAAGTAATAAGACCAAGAACTATTAAGATAAAATCAAAGAAAACTCAGATGAGTGTGTATAAGTAAACATGTACATGTATGTGTAGTGTGACCTAAGTGTAAGTAGAAGTAGCAAGACGTACCTGTAATCTTGCATATTTATGAGGCAGACAAAAGACACCAGCAATCCTACCATCATGTAAAACAATTACAGGCTTTCGTTTCACACTCACTTGGCAGGACGGTAGTACCCCCCTGGGTGGTTGCTGTCTACCAACCTACTACCTATAAAATGTCTATAAAATATTTTATAGACCCATCTGGGTCTATAAAATATGTTTTGGAATAGGCATGTCTGCCGACATGCCTCATCTAAGAGCAACTATGTCAACTCACTTTGTATCAGATTCCTTTTCTCTTAATCCCACATTTCTCCCAACATCTTAGCATTCACTTCTTTTACAACTCTATCTATGAATATGTTAAACAATCATTGTGACAGTACACATTCTTGTTTAAGTTTGCTTTCACCTACCTCGTATTCCATACATTTGCTCTTTTTCCACATTGCTTTCCAGTCCATCCTATTATACCTTTTCTAAATCCATCAATGCATCTGTTCCTGACTGTTATCTAATTGTTGTACACTTACATGTTTCAATGAAATGCTTGTTTTACTCATCTTCTACCCTTCTTTAAATTCTGTGTTCCTCTGCACTCCTGCTTTGTCTTACCCTTAATTCTTTCAATAATTATTTTACCATATACTTTACCCAGTGTACTCAGCAGGCTTATTTCCCTATAATTCTTACACTCTTGTTCCATTTTCTTTTACACATTGGAGGTATGCATGCTCTCTGGCATTCCTTAAGTATTTTTTTCTTTTTCATGCATATTTTGAATAAATATTCCAGCAACTCAGAAACTCATCCCACCTGTTTTAATGTCTGTCTTAGTCCCACCTGTCCCAGCTAATTTATTCCCTATCATTCTACTTACTGCATCATGTAATCATCACATTCACTTCTGGCTCTTCCTTACTCCTATTGAGGTGTATGAGGTGTATTCCTCACTGGTTGTTGCATGAAATTATATATACACTACTTGTAATACTGTGTATTTGACTTGATATGACTATTTAAAATAAATTCTTAACATAAGTTCTTCCCAACCAGTTGTGTGCCCATAATGATGAGGGTACATCACCTTTCTCGGACATCACCTGCTATCCTACACTGCCAGATCGCCCAAAGCCACCTTCTGCCCCAACAGTAAAGGGCCGACCTAAGTCTACTAAATTGACTCTGGTCTGGTCTCCGCCATCTGATAATGGAGGATCTCGTATAACTGGTTATAGATTGGAAATTGATCGTGATAGTGGTAAGTATTTCATAATTTATTTTGTCCTTGCTTGAGGAATGCTTTAAATTCCATGCAATAGCACCTTGTATATCTGAAATTCTTTAAACTGAAAGCACCCAATAAATTGAAAATAATTTAGAATTGGCACACAAATATTACCTATTTGTAGCTTCAGGGGCAGAGCTAAGCTCATGGTGCCATCACTGTTGAGTGTGTGGTTAACTTTTTTAAAGTTTAAAATGGTTGTAGTCCTCCCTCCTTGTAGCCCATTCTATTGATACTAAAAAACTTTCTGGCAGCCTTTTGGCAGTTCTTTCTTAGTTTGTAGTTGTGGCCATTTGTTCTAGTTGGTGTTCGTGTTTCTTGTCAGTTGTTTTGTATCCATTTATAAACTTGAATGTGGTTATCATGTCTTCCCTTTTTCTCTATTAGCCAAAGATAGCATATCTTCCAGGCTCATAGCTCATTTCCATCTCTAGATGGTTCATAGCCTTGCTAGTTAGTGTTCCTCTAGCTGAACATGGTGGATCACTTCCTGCTTGTATCCTAGGTTCCAATGTACTTGAACCCTCATTTGGAAAATTCTTGGTGCCTTATTGTGCAAGCCATTTGTCATTTCTTCTAGAATCTGGACATGGAGGGCTTTGATCTGCCTAACTACCAGGACATACTATAAGGGTGCACATGTAAGTGTGAGCTTTAGTTATTTAGTACATTGTTACTTTGAGAGATATCATTGTTTACAAAAAGTTATTTTTTTTTAATGCACTGGCTATTTCCCACCAAGGTAGGGCAAGCCTAAAGAGAAGAAATACTTTCATCACTCAATCACTTTCTAGCCAGAGGCGTGCTGACATTACACCTCAGATGTCACTCCAAACTGCAATATCCCCATGCCATCCCTCAGAGTGCAGACTGTACTTCCCACCTCCAGAACTCTTGTGGCTAACTGGTTTTCCCTGAGTCCTTTCATAAATGTTAACTTGCTCACACTCCAACAGCACATCAAGTCATAAAAAACACTTGTCTCGACACTCACTCCTATCTAATATGCTTGCACATGCCTGTTGGAAGTTCAGATCCCTCGGAAAATAAATTTGAGGTAAAATGATTGTGGGTTGATCATTGATGCATTGGATAGATAAGAGTGGGCCAGATCTACTGCATAGAGATACATAATAGTTATTGGGACAGCAGTAGAGGTAGTGTTTTTTAATTGCTAATATGCATTGAGATTTATTGCTGCAATAGGAGTGTATAAAATTGTAGGAGTGATCATCCACTGATCACCAGAATTAAGGACTGTAGTTGATTTTTAAATTCTCTATTTTTGTAACAAGTTTTATCAAATGGTGAGTAGATTGCATCTTAACTGTTTATCATAGCCTTGTTTGTACTTTCTTGTTTGAGGTTAAACTGGCTGAGGCTATGTACTGTTCAGCTTTGAAATAGATTTTCTGTAACTTGTCATTGCGTGGGATAGCTTGGCTTATTTCTTATCAATAAATGTCACGCCTTCCCTTTCATTCTCTTCTGGAACCCCAAGCATGCTTTTCACTACTTTTATCCTATCACATAATCTTCTTAGTCAGTTGCATCTCTTGCTTCCATTTGGATTCCACACACCTAGTATTCAGTCATTGTGATTTTAGCTTAAAATTGTACATTTTATAGGATTTGAGTGCATATATACTGGAGAAGGCACCGAGACTGACTGTACAGAGCTGAGCCCGGGTAAAAGTTACCGCGTCAGAGTATTATGTGAGAGCTTAGGAGGAATAAGTGATTGGAGTGAAGTTGCCAGTGTGAGCACAGAGGCTGTGTGTCCAGGTATTTGCCAACCTCCTCGGTTACTTGGCAAACCAAAGGCATCCTTACTGCAACTCAAGTGGGGTAAGCATGTAAAATACTCTTAGAGTAAGTATAGTAAGTGTATTATACTCTAGACAGCATTGGGTTTGTGGCTAAGTTGTTAATTACAATATTTACTTGATAATCTTGGGCAACTGAAGCATTGAAATTTAAAACTTCAGGATTTAATTTAGCTATAACTCGTATTGATTTAATGTGGTGTACTCTAATATTTATTAAAGTTCTTTATTATGTGTCAAGTTTTCTGTAATATGAAGGAAAATGAACTTAAAATTTTGGAATCATTCTTCATACTTCAATGCACTGTCTATTGTATACTATTATTAAATACAACAGGCAATCCAGAATTTGATGGTGGAGCACCAGTGACTGAGTTCCGCATTGATATGACGTCTCCAAACAATGAGAGGAGACAAGTATATTGTGGGCGAGATCTTGAGTGCACAGTTGCCAGGTGAGTAATCATGTAGTCTTTCCTCATTTAGCGATTTACTCATTTACCGACACCTCAGACTTACGACAGGCTCTCTGACCAGTACATATTTATACCTAAATAATAATAATTTTTTTTTTTTTTTGTTAACGCATCGGCCATTTCCCACTGAGGCATAATATATATTAGAGCTAATTTCCTTTATTCTGTTTATTTCAATATACAGTACACTACTGTATACACATTTAAAAATATACCAGATGTGTTATAAATGGTTCAAAGGTGATATTTTTTTAATATCAAAGATGGTTGACACAAACCCACTACCATTATAGTATGCTTCTCACTTAGCGACAAATTCGTTTTACAATGTGGTCTTAGGAACGGAACTGTCGTTAAGTGAGGAGAGGCTGTATTTAACTTTGTTGGAAAGACTTTTGACTCTCAGATACAAGCATACAAAGATTTATGTAAATGTCTACATAATCGGGTGCCTGTGACTACCTATTTGTAGATACAGAATGAGAGCTCAGCTTATGGTGTCAAGTGTCTGTTATTAAGTCTTGTACAGTTTTGTAAATCCTGTAGTGATCTGTAGAACTTGCTGTTTCCTCTTGAAACTCATTCCACTGCTTTAACACACGGGTTACATATAAAATTTTGATAATAGTTAACCCTTAAATGGTCCAAACATATATACAGTGGACCCCCGCATAATGATCACCTCCGAGTGCGGCCAATTATGTAAGTGTATTTATGTAAGTGCGTTTGTACGTGTATGTTTGGGGGTCTGAAATGGACTAATCTACTTCACAATATTCCTTATGGGAACAAATTCGTTCAGTACTGGCACCTGAACATACTTCTGGAGTGAAAAAATATCGTTAACCGGGGGTCCACTGTATGTTTTTTCAACACCTGAAAGTATGTAAAAAAATGTAGATCTTCTTTTTTGTTTTACATTTGAAAACTTGTAAAAAACTTTTATCTACATTTTTTTTGTTATATTTGAAAATATGTAAAAAAAAGTAATCTACTTTTGTAGCACTACGAATTGAACGTCAATCTCTTTCGACCGTTTAAGGGTTAAGTAGCTTTATATATATATATATATATATATATATACAGTGGTCCCTCAATAATCGTCCGGTCTGAAAGTCATCCATTTCGGAAATAGTCCTGTTTTTTCGTCAAAATATTGGCTCGCAAATGGTCCGGTAACTCGCTAATAGTCCTTTGTCCCGGACGCGTACTCACGCTCTGAGCCGCCTCGGCCTTTCCTTCCCAGCCAGTGTGCCATTGTTTACCAGTGAGCGACGGTCCCCTCACGTGCTCCAGCAAAATATTTCATAATATTCCATTTATTTTAGTGCTTGCAAGTTATTTAAGTGCTAAATAAGCTACCATGGCTCCAAAGAAAGCTCCTAGTGCCAAGCCTTTGGTAAAGAAGGTGAGAAGTACGACTGAATTTAAGAAAAACATTATTGAACAATATGATAGTGGCGTACGTGTGGACGAACTGGCCAGGATGTATAACAAATCCCGTACAACCATGTCTTCCATCATAGCCAAGAAAAAGGAAATCAAGGATGCTGTTGTTGCAAAGGGAGTAAATATGCTGACAAAAATGAGATCACCAGTACTTGAAGATGTGAGAAGTTATTATTGGTGTGGATAAATGAGAAACAATTAGCAGGAGATAGTCTTATGACGTTGCTTATTTGCGAAGAGGCTAGGCAGTTGCATGACGATTTGGTAAAGAAACTGCCTGCAACTAGTGGTGATGTGAGTGAATTTAAGGCCAGCAAAGGCTGGTTTGAGAGATTTAAGAAGCATACTGGCATACACAGTGTGGTGAGGCTGCCAGTTTGGACCACAAGGTGGCTGAAAAATATGTGCATGAATTCAAGGAGTACATAAACAGTGAAGGACTGAAACCTGAACAAGTGTTCAATTGTGATGAAACAGGCCTCTTTTGGAAGAAAATGCCAAAGAGGATTTATGGAGAAACATCACCCAGAGAAGGATGTTGCAAGCCATATCGGCAACTTGTACAGTGACAGAGTCTTGGCCCATTTTAGGGAAGTTTTAAAGAGACGCCAGAAACAGAGCTCTCTGGACAGTTTTTTTGCAAGACAGGACTCCAGTGACTCTCAAGGTGGCCCTAGTGGCATTAAGAAACAGAGAAGAGAAGTAACCCCAGAAGAGCAATTAGTACCCGAGGTGTTGATGGAAGGGGATTCCCCTTCCAAATAGTAAATCCTCCAATCTGTCTCCTTCTCCAGTCTTCCATACACAAAGAAGAATCGCCAAATAAGGTAAGTGTTATTCTGTTAATGTTTAATTCATCATGTGCCACTGTATTGTTTATGTACTGCATCTATATTTCATGTAAAAAAAAAATTTTGTTTTAATACTTCTGGGTATCAGGAACGGATTAATTGAATTTACATTATTTCTTATGGGGAAAATTGATTCGTAAATCGTCCATTTCGATAATAGTCCCACTTCCAGGAACGGATTATGGACGATTATTGAGGGACCACTGTGTGTGGTGTGTGTGTGTGTGTGTGTGTGTGTGTGTGTGTGTGTGTGTGTGTGTGTGTGTGTGTGTGTGTGTGTGTGTGTGTGTGTGTGTGTATATATATATTATATATATATATATATTATATATATATTTGTCAGTTAAAAACAGAGTAGGGGAGTTAGTAGATGGGGAGATGGAGGTATTGGGTAGATGGCGAGAATATTTTGAGGAACTTTTAAATGTTAAGGAAGAAACAGAGGCAGTAATTTCATGCACTGGTCAGGGAGGTATACCATCTTTTAGGAGTGAAGAAGAGCAGAATGTAAGTGTGGGGGAGGTACGTGAGGCATTACGTAAAATGAAAGGGGGTAAAGCAGCTGGAACTGATGGGATCATGACAGAAATGTTAAAAGCAGGGGGGGATATAGTGTTGGAGTGGTTGGTACTTTTGTTTAATAAATGTATGAAAGAGGGGAAGGTACCTAGGGATTGGCAGAGAGCATGTATAGTCCCTTTATATAAAGGGAAAGGGGACAAAAGAGACTGTAAAAATTATAGAGGAATAAGCTTACTGAGTATACCAGGAAAAGTGTACGGTAGGGTTATAATTGAAAGAATTAGAGGTAAGACAGAATGTAGGATTGCGGATGAGCAAGGAGGTTTTAGAGTGGGTAGGGGATGTGTAGATCAGGTGTTTACATTGAAGCATATATGTGAACAGTATTTAGATAAAGATAGGGAAGTTTTTATTGCATTTATGGATTTAGAAAAGGCTATGATAGAGTGGATAGAGGAGCAATGTGGCAGATGTTGCAAGTATATGGAATAGGTGGTAAGTTATTAAATGCTGTAAAGAGTTTTTATGAGGATAGTGAGGCTCAGGTTAGGTGTGTAGAAGAGAGGGAGACTACTTCCCGGTAAAAGTAGGTCTTAGACAGGGATGTGTAATGTCACCATGGTTGTTTAATATATTTATAGATGGGGTTGTAAAGGAAGTAAATGCTAGGGTGTTTGGGAGAGGGGTGGGATTAAATTATGGGGAATCAAATTCAAAATGGGAATTGACACAGTTACTTTTTGCTGATGATACTGTGCTTATGGGAGATTCTAAAGAAAAATTGCAAAGGTTAGTGGATGAGTTTGGGGAATGTGTGTAAAGGTAGAAAGTTGAAAGTGAACATAGAAAAGAGTAAGGTGATGAGGGTGTCAAATGATTTAGATAAAGAAAAATTGGATATCAAATAGGGGGAGGAGTATGGAAGAAGTGAATGTTTTCAGATACTTGGGAGTTGACGTGTCGGCGGATGGATTTATGAAGGATGAGGTTAATCATAGAATTGATGAGGGAAAAAAGGTGAGTGGTGCGTTGAGGTATATGTGGAGTCAAAAAACGTTATCTATGGAGGCAAAGAAGGGAATGTATGAAAGTATAGTAGTACCAACACTCTTATATGGGTGTGAAGCTTGGGTGGTAAATGCAGCAGCGAGGAGACGGTGGAGGCAGCGGAGATGTCCTGTTTAAGGGCAATGTGTGGTGTAAATATTATGCAGAAAAATTCGGAGTGTGGAAATTAGGAGAAGGTGTGGAGTTAATAAAAGTATTAGTCAGAGGGCAAAGAGGTTGTTGAGGGGGTTTGGTCATTTAGAGAGAATGGATCACAGTAGAATGACATGGGAAAACTATAAATCATAGGGGAAAGGGAAAGGGGGGTAGGGGGCGCCCCGAAAAAGGTGGAGAGGGGGGTAAAGGAGGGTTTTTTTTGGGGAAGGGGCTTGGACTTTCCCGCAAAAAGGGGCGTGAGCGTGTTAGATAGGATGAATGGGGACGAATGGTACTTGGGGCCCGACATTTTTGGAGTGTGAGCAGGGTAAATTTATGAAAGGGGTTTTGGGAAACCGTTATTTTCATATATCGGCTTGAGTCCCGAAATGGGAAGTACAAAGCCTGCACTTTAAAGGGGGGGTTTGGGGTATTGGCAGTTTGGAGGGATAGTTGTGTATCTTTTTATTTATGCTCTAGACTTTTTATTTGAGCCCTCGCAAAACAGTGATAATGTGCGAGTGTGGTGAAAGTGTTGAATGATGATAAAATATTTTTTTTTGGGATTTTTTTTCTTTTTTGGGTCACCCTGCCTCGGGGGGAGCGGCCGACTTTTTGAAAAAAAAAAAAAAAAAAAAAAAAATAATTTAAATTATATAAATATATAAATATATATAAATAAATATTAATATTTAAAAATTATTATTAATATATATATATATAATATTTATAATATAATTTTTTTTTTTTTTTTTTTTTTTTTCACAAGGCGGTCGTCCCCACCCAGGGAGGGGACCCAAAAAAAAAAAAGAAAACCCCAAAAAAAAAATACTTTTATCACATTTAACACTTCACCACACTCACACTTACACTGCTTTTCAAGGGCCCAGAATAAACGTTTAGAAGCTATACTTATAGAAACACAACATACCCTCCCAAAATGCCAAAATCCCAAACCCCTCCTTTAAAGTGCGGCATTGTACTTCCCCCTTTCCCGGACTCAAATCCGACTATATGAAAATAACCAGTTTTCCCCGAATCCCCTTCACTAATTTACCCTGCTCACACTCCAACAGATCGTCAGGTCCAAGACCATTGTCTCCATTCACTCCCCATCAACACCTCATGCACGCTTGCTGGAAGTCAAAGCCCCCACCCACAAAACCTCCTTTACCCCCCTTTCCCAAACCCCTTTTTAGGCACCCCCACCCCTCTTTCCTTCCCCTATAGATTTATATGCTTTCCATGTCATTCTACTTTGATCCATTCTCTCTAAATGACCAAACCACCTCAACAACCCCTCTTCTGCCCTCTGACTAATGCTTTTATTAACTCCACACCTTCTCCTAATTTCCACACTCCGAATTTTCTGCATAATATTTACACCACACATTGCCCTTAGTTAGTTATGGCCTCTTTTTATGCCACTTGATGGGGTTAGGAAGTGATCACAAAGCCAGGTGCAGACATAAGATGCAACCAGATTCTGAAACATCCAAATTCACACATAGCTTGATGCATATGACACGCATTATGTACACAGCCAGACGTCACATCAGTTTATGTATGTTTAACCCTTTCAGGGTCCGTCCCGTAGATCTATGGCTTTACGGTGAGTGTCCAAACCCTAGATCTACGCCATGAGCTCAGCTCACTCTGATAAACTGTGAGTGGTACATTTGGGCCTAGATATGAGAGAATACATCTATGTGGTATGTGTGCACCACATAAAACAGATCCTGCAGCACACTGTGTATAATGAGAGAAAAAACTGAAATCATGATTTTTCGATTAAAACAGCAACTTTGCAGTGTTTTTTCGTATGTTTTTTATAGTTGTATTTGCGATTTCTTGGTCTCATTTGATAGAATGGAAGACATATTACAAAAATAGAGATGATTTTCATTGGTTTTACCTCTGGAAATGGCTTGAAACTGAGCTCAAAGTAGCGGAAATGTTAAATTTTTGCCAATATTCAAGAGTAAACAAACGACCTCACACATCTAATACACGCCAGCTGGTGGGTCTAATATACATTCACAAATATGGTGATGATATTTATACAATTATTACAGTATTGCATAACGGTAAATCTTCTATTTTTTGGTGTGAATAAAAATTCATTATGTGAATAAAAAATCAAAATGGAATTTATTTGTAAAGCCTCAAAACATAACTAATGAACAGAGGAAATGTTAGTTTAGTGCCAGGAATGCCTACATTGTTTATTCTGGACCCTATTTTGAAATTGGAATATTTTGAACTTTGTGTTAAATTGGCCAAATTAACAATTTCCAATCACTTTATTTTGTAGTTGAAACAGTTGACTTGGCGATTTCTTGTGCTCAATCGATAGAATAGAAGTAATACTAGTGAAATAGCTAAGAATTTGGTAGATTGGAGTAATGTAATTGGCCTAAAATGGGAGTCAAAGTCGGCAAAATCGCCGATTCGTAAACATCGCTGACACATCAAAATTCGCGAGAGCATAATTTCGTCAATTTTCCACCAAATTTCGTACTTTTTGTTTTATTACCTTCACAAAAAGATTCTCTACGATTTCATAAGAAAAAATAACATTTTTTTTTTTTAAATTCTTGGACACTGGTGCATGACTCCAGATTTGGGCCTTGGACCCTGAAAGGGTTAAGGGGCAAGGTGCAGGAGGTAGAGATTGTGCCCTACCAACACTGTACATGCACATACATGGATGTATTTTTTGTACCATGAGAATTATACACATTTTCAGCTTACATATATTGTCTTCAGAAAGTTCATTATTTTTGGTTTGTTCTAGTACGTATGTGGGATTCATCCTACTTCTGCAGTTTTTGATGGGGTAAAAAAAAATTTTGGACATAGTAGCTAATAAATTAGTGAGTACTTTGTGTGTGTGTGTGTCATTGAGAAGCATATGCATGAGAGAGAATTAACCCTTTCAGGGTTTCGGACGTACTAGTATGGCTTACGCACCAGTGTCCGTGATGTACTAGTACGCATAAATTCTAGCGCCTTCAAATCTAGTGAGAGAAAGCTGGTAGGCCTACATATGAAAGAATGGGTCTATGTGGTCAGTGTGCGCAGTATAAAAAAAATCCTGCAGCACAGTGCGTTAAGAGAAAAAAAATCTTTGACCATGTTTTTGGATTAAAACAGAGACTTTACACTGTATTTTCGTATGGTATTTATTGTTGTATTCTAGTTTTCCTGGTCTCATTGTATAGAATGGAAGACATATTACAGAAATTGAGATGATTTTGACTGGTTTTACAATGAAAAGTACAGTGGAACCTCAAATTTCGAACTTAATCCGTTCCAGGAGCTAGTTCCAAATTCGAAAAGTCTGAAATTCGAAACAATATTTCCCATAAGAAATAATGGAAATACAATTAATCCGTTCCAGAAACCCAAAAATATTCACAAAAAAAATACATTTTATAGAGATTAATTACAGTTTTACATACACACAACAAATGTTAGTCTTTAATTATGTATAGTAATATAAAATAACATTTTTACTTACCTTTATTGAAGATTGGTAATGGCATCTGGAAGATAGGGAGGAGGAGAGAGGGAGTTGGGGTTATTGTTTGGAAGGAGAATCCCCCTCCATGAGGACTTCCGGTATTAAAGCCCTCTCTGGGGTTGCTTCCCTTCTCTTTATTTTAATGCCACTAGGACCTGCTTGAGAGTCATTGGACCCCAGTCTCACAAAATAACTGTCTACAGTCCTCTGTTTGTCTCACAAAATAACTATCCACAGTCATCTGTTTGTCTCACAAAATAACTGTCCACAGTCCTCTGTACATCCTGGCAAGCTCAACAAGTCTCACTTCAATCTCATACCTCTGTATTATTTCCTTCTTCACATCTATGGTGTTTCTCACTTGCTTTACCACAGGGGTACAGTTAGCAAGTTTCTTTGGGCCCATGGCAGCTTATTTCACAGCCGCACAAGCACTAAACACAATTAAATAATCGTAAAATGCATGAATGAGATCGCAGGTTAGTGTTCACTCAAGCATAAACAAAGCTAGACTGCTCACGGTGCCTGCGCGGGGACGCGGACAGAGCGGGCCAGCGGACAGGTCCCGTACCCGGCGGTCTGAAAATAGGGGTGCATTCAATAATAGGGACACAGTTTGTCCGAAAAAATGGTCTTATTTTCGAAACGTTTGATATGTGATACGTTCGATTTTTGAGGCTCCACTGTACCTTGAAATTGAGCTCAAAGTAGCAGAAATGTTCGATTTTTACCAAAGTTCAAAAGTAAATAAATCATGCTAAGCGTCTAATACACGTCAACTGGCGAGTCTAATATTCTTTCACAGTGCGCCGATATTATTTATACCATTTCTACACTAATGCAGTAATCTGCATAACAGTAAATCTTATTTTTTTTTTGTGAGAATAAAAATTCAAAGTAGAAAGCAAAAAAAATGTAAGAGGGGCCTGGGGATGTGACTAATGAACAGAGGAAATGTTATTTTAGGGCCAGGAATGTCTTTCTTGTTTATTCTGGACCCTATTTGGAAATTGGCATCTTTTGAAATTTGTGTGAAATTGGCAAAATTGCTAGATTCTGACCACTGTATTGGATAGTTGAAATCAGTAAATTGGTGGTTTCTTGTACTCATTTGATAGAAAAAATGGAGTTCTAGCGAAATAGTTATGATTTTTGTCAACTAGTACATGGGAATTGGCTGAAAATAGGGCTCAAAGTGGCAAAATCGCCGATGCGTAAACATCTTCAAGACCGCTAACTTTGCAAGAGCATAATTTCGTAAGTTTTCCATGAAATTTCATACTTATGGTGTCATTATGATCGGGAAAAGATTCTCTATCTTTTCATAAGATTTTTTTTTTTTTTTTTTTTTTTTTTTTTTTTTTTTTTAAATTTGGGGGACCCTGAGAACAAGTCTCTGAGAGGTCCTGTGGACCCTGAAAGGATTAAGGTGGGTGAGGAGGGAAGACAAAAGTAGAAAAGGGGAAGAATATGGAGAACCAGGCAAGCATAAACTTCTTTACTCTAGGTAGCCATCTAAGTTTGCCTAATGGTAGAGCCGACTCTGAGACAATCACATTTATGAAAAAAATTATGGCACATCATGAATGTTAATAGGTGACTGTTATGACATGAGACAACTTCCTTACAAACATTAGCAGTGTACTATACTAGGCAGTGCAGTGGTTCCAAATTAAACTGATAGTTCCTCCACCCTGAAAAAACAACTTCGAGCCTCGCCAAACTTCTCCATTTCACTTTCTCATCTCACATTTGTCAGCAGGGAGTAAGACTTATTTATCCAGCTCTGAATCTTGAGCTAGAATTGGTCTCCTTATCTCCAGTCAAAAATTCTTCGAAATCTCTGTTGCTCTTCTTTTTAGGGCTTGGTTTCATTAGGTGAAGCATCACATGGTAAATTGCATCTCTAAGAGCATTCAGCCTGCTAGACCTCAGACTACCTCACTCAACCAGTCACAACACCATAGTTATTTTAACACACACTGCTAATTTATAGACATTCAGTGCTGTTTCACTGTTAACCTTCATGACCCGGTATCAGCCTTGTTTGTTTGATACCAGCGTTCATGTTCCATCAAGAAAACTAAACAGTCACATCACCTTGAGGAGGAGGAGAGTGGAAGGTACCAAAAAAAATAATTTTGGTTGATCTTCTAGTATCTGGACCTAAATATAAGCCATGTAAATCTAGCATTAACATAGAAGTTATTCCCTGTAATTAATCATTTTATCCCCTAACCATAGTGGAAAATAATTTTTGTGATTACCACATGAACCTTTACAATACAACCTTAAGTTTGACCTCAAAATTTCAAGAAAAAATAAAATTATTCATTAAATGGGTATAATAAAATAATTTGCATGACCTGATAAAACACTAACTTTTGATTATTAATGTCATTGTAGATGCAAAATTCTCCAGGTGTTACACGGGTGGTGTTTTAATTTTTGTTTTTTAGGATGCTCGTGTGCAAGTGATGCAGCAAGTGTTTTTTAAATCCTCTAGTACTAACTCCCCTCTTCTGTGATTTTACTTCATCTGATTTGCATGATTAACATGGGATGACCTGGACAGCCTAAATAATGGGAATTTCTGCATGAACTGAAAAATCTTGTACATTGATACATTTCTTGATGATAATTTCTTAATTGTATATAATAGGTTTCACATTGCTGATAAACATCTGCACTCTTCAACAGCCTCTTACCTGGGCGACCATACATCTTCATGGTGTGTGGTGTGAACCGCATGGGCCCTGGACAGTGGTCTGAACCTTTGGAAGTGGTTAGTGGTGCTGGTCCCCCTGATGCCCCTCATGCTCCTCATCTAGCCTGTCGTAGCCCATATTCAGTGCATCTAGCGTGGGAAGAACCTATAAACAATGGAGCTGGTATTGACCAGTATAATGTGCAGATTGCAGAGGTAAGGAACAACTTGAAGCAAACTTTGTATTTGAGTTTGATACAGAAATTTTATCCTTCACATTAACACTGAAGAATTAGACACATGTACAACTCTTGGGTATCTTTATTGAGGAAACGTTTCGCCACACAGTGGCTTCATCAGTCCATACGTAGGAGAAACTTGAAGAACAGGAGGAGAATGAGGTAATCAGTCCCTCAACCTTGAGTCGATGTGTTCAGTCCATCAATCTACAAACCTGTCAGACACTGCAACTTCTTGGTATCTTAATACTTAGGAATTCTTCGCTTGCCTAATTCTTGGGCACAACCTACTTCCACATTGAACAGATGTGACACCACCTATGACTGCTGCACCTCTCCTGCCATACGGTTTATAAGCTACTTCTCCGCTCATATGCCGTATTCTATTCAAAATTGATGGACTGAACACACCGACTCAAGGTTGAGGGACTGATTACCTCATTCTCCTCCTGTTCTTCAAGTTTCTCCTACGTATGGACTGATGAAGCCACTGTGTGGCAAAACGTTTCCTCAATAAAGATACCCAAGAGTTGCACATGTGTCTAATTTATCAACATGTCGGTTCTCTGAACCATTCATCTACAAACACTGAAGAAGCTTGTCTACACTTGTATCGACAGTTTCTCAACTCTACCTGTTCTTGCTGATCCCAGCTACAAGCCATCATCAGTGATATAATAAGATGTGTGTTTGTGTTTATCTCTGGCCCTACTTCACAGTAATTTTTATGTTGCTAGTATCAAATACTGGTTCCTTTTATGTTATTTTACCTGCTCAGACATAAGATGCAGATAATGCAGTATTGCATTACTTTCCACATTGCTAAAGACTATGCCTTAACACTTAACCAAACCATTTTGTACTTTCTAACTTGCATATTTGACAATAGCCAAGCATTTTTAAAGAGGAAGATGAATACATATACAGGTCTCCCTCAACATTCATGAGGGTTAGGGGATCAAGAACCTTGTAAATGTTGAAAAATCGCGAATGTTTGGTGCCCCAATGTCTTGTAGGGAAATATAATACAATACTGCTTCCCTAACCTGTTGAACCATGAACAATCATAAAACACATGAAAATGTCGTAAAATATTGTACTAGTGCCAGCCCTTTGGTAAAGAAGGTGAGAAAAACTATAGAATTCAAGAAAGAACTTGTAGCAGAGTACCAAAGTGGAGGAGGAAGAGAGAATGCCTTCATCAGTGATTTAGTGATTATACGATATGTACAATACTAAAGCAGCACAAGTCGATTAAGGCTATAGCGCCAGCCAGCGATAAAGTGTAACATTAGCAGTGTAGCAAGTAAGTTAAGCGATTAATCGATAGAAAAAGGACAGCACAAACCTAACTCCTCCAATGTTGTTGGAGTTATATAGGGTGACTGACAACACCGCGGTCTCTAGTCTCTACCGCCTCCACCACCACTATGCAAGGCTTATGTCTCAGCACCACCACAACAACACTCGTGACATACTTAATGACGTATTTTATTCACTCTAGAGTATATGTTGTGTTTCTATGTTATTAATATTGTTTATTATGTCATATCGGATGAATTGTGATAGATAAATAAGCCATAGAGTCGATATTAGTGTCATATTGAAGGACTATATCTTGTCCTATCTCCAAACAAACTCTGCCACCACCACAATTCCTAACATAAGTTGAGGGAGACCTGTATGCTTTCTGACTTGATAATCTGCTAAGAAATATCATAATAGTTTGGCTTCAGCCAAGTTGAGAATAAACTTGTCAAACCAGTCACAGATGAACCACAGGGTGTATATTGCATACAAGTTAGTGTACATCAATAGTTATAACCAATGAATCCTTCAGGGTTATGGGAGGTAGGTCTTGTTGCCTGGTGAGGGCTCTTGATTCAAAGAATTGGAGTTACACTCCCTCTCTTCAGGTTAAATTTATGACTTTCTGATCGCGGGTTTTATCCCCGCCTGTGGTATGGTTTGCATTTGCTATTTCCTCTTGTAGTCCATTCCATTGTTCTACCACTCGGTGAATAACATCTTTCTAGTATACTTACAGCATTACTTTCTTACTTTATAACTGATCTCTTTTTTTTCCCCTATTGATGTTAAAAAGTTTTCCCATTTTATTTTTGTATATTTGTAATTTTTTTTTTTTTTTTTTTATCACCCCGGCCGATTCCCACCAAGGCAGGGTCCCCGAAAAAAAAAACTTTCACCATCATTCACTCCACCCTGTCTTGCCAAAAGGGTCTTTACACTACTTTTTTTTTAAATGCAACATTAACCCCCTCCTTCGGGAGTGCAGGCACTGTACTTCCCATCCCAGGACTCAAGTCCGGCCTCCCGGTTTCCCTGAACCCCTTTCATAAATGTTACTTTGCTCACACCCCAACAGCACTCAATTTTAAAAAAACCATTTGTCCCCTTTTCACCCCCTATCAAACAGCTCAGCATCCCGCTGGAAGTCCAAGCCCCTCGCACAAAAAACCCTCCTTTACCCCCTCCCCCCAAACCCCTTCCTGGCCGACCCCTACCCGCCTTCCTTCCACACAAAATGATACCCCTTTTAAAGTCATTCTGTTTCGCCCATTCTTCTACAGTCCAACCACCTCAAAAACCCTTCCTCGCCCTCGGACAAACAGTTTTGGTAATCCCGCACCTCCTCCTAACTTAAAAATACGAATTCTTGCTTATATTCACACCACACTTGCCCTCAGACATGATATCTCCACTGCCTCCAGCCTTCTCCTCGCTGCAACATTCATCACCCACGCTTCACACCCATATAAGAGCGTTGGTAAAACTATACTCTCATACATTCCCCTCTTTGCCTCCAAGGACAAAGTTCTTTGTCTCCACAGACTCCTAAGTGCACCACTCACTTTTTTTTCCCTCATCAATTCTATGATTCACCTCATCTTTCATAGACCCATCCGCTGACACGTCCACTCCCAAATATCTGAATACGTTCACCTCCTCCATACTCTCTCCCTCCAATCTGATATTCAATCTTTCATCACCTAATCTTTTTGTTATCCTCATAACCTTAATCTTTCCTGTATTCACCTTTAATTTTCTTCTTTTGCACACCCTACCAAATTCATCCACCAATCTCTGCAACTTCTCTTCAGAATCTCCCAAGAGCACAGTGTCATCAGCAAAGAGCAGCTGTGACAACTCCCACTTTGTGTGTGATTCTTTATCTTTTAACTCCACGCCTCTTGCCAAAACCCTCGCATTTACTTCTCTTACAACCCCATCTATAAATATATTAAACAACCACGGTGACATCACACATCCTTGTCTAAGGCCTACTTTTACTGGGAAAAAATTTCCCTCTTTCCTACATACTCTAACTTGAGCCTCACTATCCTCGTAAAAACTCTTCACTGCTTTCAGTAACCTACCTCCTACACCATACACTTGCAACATCTGAAAAACTTTAGTCTATCTTTTTGGGTCACCCTTCCTTGGTGGGAGACGACCAGTAAGTTGAAAAAAAAAAAACTTTGGGTATCATTTCAGAAATTTTATATTGCATGTTTTTCCCTTCCTAACCTGCTGTCTCAATTGCTCACACGCCCATATATTCGGAATGGATATTTACAAAACAAATAGCCTCATCAACTTCATTATTTATAAGTAAATATGAGGGTGCTACATCACCACTTTTTATTTTATTCTGTTACTTTTTCAGCATTAAACAGATGTAAAATTTAGGATCTTGAGTAAGCCTATTGCTGATATAAGTTTAAATTACTGTATTGGTAAATAACGGATAAAATGGTGCACGTTTTTACTCTACTACACTTGTCACACGTTACAACCAACCTGTGTGTCTTTCTCTTGTATATACACTTTATTGTGTTCCTTATCAAGCATAAATATGCAGAACTAAGGTAGAAATACTATCCTAGGTAGGTATATCATTGTTAAAAGTTGGAGTTCCTTGGAAGTGTGCAATAAAGTAGTGTGTGTTTACAGCACCATGCAGCATCATTGACTGATTGGAGGGAGGTGCTCATGTTGAGTGTAGTATTTCAACTGTGGTAGTATGAAAGAAACATTAACTTGGAAGTTTTGAAGTCATGTCAGCAGGTTTTGAGTGTTATTAATGCAGTATTAATTTTTTTTTTTTTTTTTCCAACAAGTCGGCCGTCTCCCACCGAGGCAGGGTGACCCAAAAAAAGAAAGAAAATCCCCAAAAAGAAAATACTTTCATCATCATTCAACACTTTCACCACACTCACACATTATCACTGCTTTTGCAGAGGTGCTCAGAATACAACAGTTTAGAAGCATATACGTATAAAGATACACAACATATCCCTCCAAACTGCCAATATCCCAAACCCCTCCTTTAAAGTGCAGGCATTGTACTTCCCATTTCCAGGATTCAAGTCCGACTATATGAAAATAACCGGTTTCCCTGAATCTCTTCACTAAATATTACCCTGCTCACACTCCAACAGATCGTCAGGTCCCAAGTATCATTCGTCTCCATTCACTCCTATCTAACACGCTCATGCATGCTTGCTGGAAGTCCATAGCCAGGACATCCAGTTTCTTCTCATTCATAACATCCACAATCATCTCTTTCTTATCATTTGCACAACATCCATGCACATTCAGACTTCCCACTTTGACAATTTTCTTCTTATTCTTTTTAGTAATCTTTACAGGAAAAGGGGTTACTAGCCCATTGTTCCCGGCATTTTAGTTGACTTTTACAACACGCATGGCTTACGGAGGAAAGATTCTTATTCCACTTCCCCATGGATATAAAAGGAAAAGTAATAAGACCAAGAACTATTAAGATAAAATCAAAGAAAACTCAGATGAATGTGTATAAATAAACGTGTACATGTATGTGTAGTGTGACCTAAGTGTAAGTAGAAGTAGCAAGACATGCCTGTAATCTTGCATATTTATGAGACAGACAAAAGACACCAGCAATCCTACCATCATGTAAAACAATTACAGGCTTTCGTTTTACACTCGCTTGGCAGGACGGTAGTACCTCCCTGGGT
Organism: Cherax quadricarinatus; assembly: GCF_026875155.1. Lineage (NCBI taxonomy): Eukaryota > Metazoa > Arthropoda > Malacostraca > Decapoda > Parastacidae > Cherax > Cherax quadricarinatus. The sequence goes on along the minus strand of NC_069453.1, from coordinate 28,537,415 downwards.
GGTTGCTGTCTACCAACCTACTACTGAATATTTTTCTTTCCAAGGTATCCTGTCCTCATGCAGAGTCTTCAGAGTCTTCTTCAACATGTGGTGACCTAGAATCTGACTTGACATTCACCAGTGCGTACACAGGGTCAGCCCTCACCACTGAAGTACGCAACCTGGCTCCTGCTACCACCTATGCCTTCAGGTGAGCTATCTTGCAAATAAAAAAAAAATGCTTTTAATAGTAATTTTGTATTCTTAAGTGTTTGTGATTTTTTCCACATTTAATAGGAAAGATCAGTTACAGATGCTCCTCGTTTTCCAGTGGTTCGACTTATGATATTTTGTCATTACGATGTTGTGATAGCAATGTGCATTCACTAGTCATCAAACTTTGAATTTTGATCTGTTCCCAGGGTAGCGATATGCTGTACGATACAGGTTCAGTTCTCGGTGAGGATAGAAACATTGGGCATGTTTCTTTACCCCAGTCGTCTATGTTCCCTGTCAGTAAAATGGGTATCTGAGTGTTAGTCGACTGGTGTTGGTTGCATCCTGAGACAAAACTGACCTAATTTGCTTGAAATGTTCTGCATAACAAGGGGCTTTCTATATAGTAGTATGTCATTGTTGTCAGCTAGGCCTGTATACATATTTTGTAAATGTACTTTTAGAAATAGAATTTTTTTTTTCTCAACAAATCGGTCGTCTCCCACCAAGGCAGGGTGACCCAAAAAGAAAGAAAATCCCCCAAAACAAAATACTTTCATCATTCAACACTTTCACCTCACTCATACATAATCACTGTCTTTGCAGAGGTGCTCAGGTATGACAGTTCAGATGTCCCTCCAAACAGCCAATATTCCAAATCCCTCCTAAAAAGTTCAGGCATTGTACTTCCCATTTCCAGGACTCAAGTCTGGGTAACCGGTTTGCCTGAATCCCTTCACAAAATATTACCCTGCTCATACTCCAACAACTTGTCAAGTCCCAAAAACCATTCATCTCCATTCACTCCTATCTAACATGCTCATGTATGCTTAATGGAAGTCCAAGCCCCTCGCCCACAAAAACCTCCTTTACCCCCTCCCTCCAGCCTTTTCAGGGTCGACCCGTACCCTGCCTTCCTTTCCCTACAGATTTACACACACTCCATGTAATTCTACTTTGTTCCATTCTTTCTAAATGACCAAACTATCTCAACAACCCCTCTTCAGCCCTCTGACTAATAGTTTTAGTAACTCTACACCACCTCCTAATTTCCATACCACAAATTCTCTGCATAATAATTACACCACACATTGCCCTTAGACAGGAGGACATCTCCACTGCCTACAGCCGCCTCCTCGCTGCAGCATTTACAGTCCATGCATCACACCCATATAGGAGTATTGGTACCACTATACTTTCATACATTCCCTTCTTTACCTCCATGGATAATGTTTTTTGTCTCCACAGATACCTCAACACACCACTCACATTTTTTCCTTCATCAGTTCTATGGTTAACCTCATCCTTCATAAACCCATCCACTGACAACATTCACTACTTCCATATTCCCTCTCTCCAATGTGATATCCAATTTTTCTTTATCTAAATAGTTTGATACCCTCATTACCTTACTCTCATCTTTGTTCACTTTCACCTTTCTACATTTACACACCCTCTCAAACTCATCCACTAACCTTTGCAACTTTTCTTTAGAATCCCCCAAAAGCACAGTATCATCAACAAAAAGTAACTATCAACTCCCATTTTGTATTTGATTCCCCATAATTTAATCCCACCCCTCTGACCAACATTCATGTTACCAGCATTTTAGATGCATTCAGTAAAAAAGAAAAAGGGGGGGGGGGGGCTCTTTTTCTACCCGCCGGCAATTTTCGCTTATCGTCCGGGGGTTGCAAACCTTGGAGCCATATGAACTGGGCCCTCCTGTACTGGCCACTTTAACTTGGTATAATAGTTATGTATTTATTTGCATTGAGCATTTGTTACTTTTCTTGTTGACTTTATTTCTGTTTTTGTGTTTGCATTTTGTATGCCTGTGAGTGGTGAGTGACCTATATAGTCAAAATACTTTGTTAATGTGCAACTATTGTTGTATTCAACCACTGAACAACTCGCCCGGTTCCTCCTGTCTTGTGTAGTTATTAAACATGTGCAGGGAAAGGGGAGTCAGGGGTTAGTAGCCTTTGTTCCAAGCTTTTTTAGTCACCTATGACACTCATGGCTTATGTGGGATGGCTATTTGACTTGTGAAAGACTAGCATTTTATTGAATGTGCAACTTATTTTAAGTTTCAGTTTATTTGGTGATTTCCTAATTTACTGTATTTACTATTGTTTGATTATTATTTAGTTCTTATTTGTGTATATCATAAGATATAATTTATTAATAGGATGATAATTTTGAGTGTATACAGTATTGTACATAAACTTTCAAAGCATTCTGATGTATGTGTATGTATGCTTGTATCCTACAGAGTATGTTGCAGCAACAGTGCTGGAGTTGGTCCCTGGTCTTCACATGCAACTGTGACCACCCCTGCTGCACCCCCTGCACCTGTTGCTTACATCTCCTCCTCCCCAGCTGCCACAGCTGTGACCCTCCTTTGGGGAGAGCCAGCTAATCATGGTGACCCCATCACCCATTATGTGATAGAAGTGGGTGATAAGACAGTCACTACTCCGGGGCCAGAAACGGAATATGCACTAAACGATCTTCAACCTGAAACTTTATATAGGTAATAAGATTTTTTTCTTTTTACACAACCTGCATGTAGGAGAGAGAAGCTTATGACCTAAGGCTGACCAAAAAGTCTTCATAAGCTTCTCTCTCCTATGTGCTGCTTATTTGTGTATTGTTCCAGTCACGGTATTATACTTATTCATCTTTTTAATTGTCTTGTCAAAGCTTCATTGATTCAGCCTACGTATGTAATACATAACTTGATTAATATACAGGGTGTTAAATTGGGTATATATCTAAGGTCTAAATCCTATTATTTTAACAGGCTTGAAAAATTTTCTTGAAGTTAATAATGGTTATGTATGATTATTTTATTGCTGTTATTTTTCCCTTAGATAAATAATTGATTACTATATATTTTTTAAATTTATCCATTTTATAGGAAAAGCTGGATTCCCTGCACCTTGACATGGAGCACTTTGCCTTAGATCTTCTTTTGTAGTTCCACTGTTTTCTCCCTTTGTTATAGTTTTTTTACATTGTTATGCAGTTCTTTTCTCTATACAGTATTATAGATAATACACAAATGCTTTAGGATTAGGATTAGAGAAAAATAACAAAACCCCATTTATGTGCAATTTTTTCTTTGAAGATAATTACTGAATTATTCATGAAAGATGCAAGGGGAAATATGACTGAGGTGTGCAAGTGGAAGGTAGGCATAAATAAAATCTAAACCAACTGCTTACAGTATGTAATAAAAATAAATCATACAATAGATTAAAATTCTATTGAATGTAGTTAGAAAAACAAAATGTAATTGAGAAGTCTTATACTAGGTCAGTTCTTGAACTGGAGCATCTCAACTGTGAAGATAGGCCTAGAGAGCTAAACTGATCATTACTTAAAATTATTTTAAAAGTTCTCTTGGTGCATTGAAAGCATGAACAAGAGATGCTGTTTGAGAGGGGTGCGACTAGGATGAACAACTATTAATGAAATGGTACGTTGCAATGAGCCAGTTATAAAAAAAAATCATCAGTGTGAGGTATGTGTGTAAGTGAAATACTAAAAGATTGCTGGGAACCTATTGGGAGAGGTTGTTGAGATAACTTACAGTACTGTATGTGTGTGTGTGTGTGTGTGTGTGTGTGTGTGTGTGTGTGTTTGCCAGTTGACCAAGCCAGTTGGTGCACAGATGTTTTGTGTACTTGATGTCAAGCTTATCAGCTTTAAAATAAGCTGTTGTGCTGTCTTGCTCTAATAGTGTGATACACAAGGTTTAGATAATGTTTCATTATAATAATTTGTGAAAGTAAGTTCTCAAGTTTTTTTAATTTTTTTAGATTACGAATCCAAGCCGTGAACAGTGTGGGCCCGGGAAGCTTCAGTGGTATTCACAAAGTGACAACAAGGGCACTTCCTCCTGCCCCCCCAACCATAGAGCTGGTTAAAGCTTCCTACAATTCTCTCAAGCTCAAATGGGGAGATGGACGCAATTTGGACATGCTTACTTACTCTCTTCAGATGGAATTCACCAATCCTCATAATGGCACCAGAGAGTAAGTGATTACATATATCACTGCTGCTTGCAACCTAGCCTCATGTTCACATTGTTCATGTTCAACTACTTGAAATTAAACTTATACTCATGATAAGTAATTCCCTTGCTTATATATAGGGTGAAGTGGAGGAGTCACAGTTTGGAGGGATATGTTGTGTATCTTTATATGTATATGCTTCTAAACTGTTGTGTTCTGAGCACCTCTGCAAAAACAGTGTTTATGTGTGAGTGAGGTGAAAGTGTTGAATGATGATAAAGGTATTTTCTTTTTGGGTCACCCTGCCTTGGTGGGAGACGGCCGACTTGTTGAAAAAAAAAAAAATAAAATGCAATCGTTTCTCTTCATAAAAATAAATCACAGGTATAGATATGGGACAATGTAAGTGGCATGTAAACAGTAATATTACTACAAAGACCACATTGTTTATAATAGTTTAAGGTTTAGGTTAGGTAGGCCACATACCTGCTTCAGTCTTACCTAACATACTGAAAGAGATATATAAGTAATACATTTCTTGTTAAAGAACATTATTTATGTTCTTGTAGTTAAAAGTCCTGTTGCCATCAGCATCATGGTGGTACACTTTCTATACTATTAAAACTAAACTTTGTTAGATTACACTTAATAATTACTTGGACCATATTTCTGCAGTTTGCTCTCCTTGTAATTGCATGTACATACAATGAACCCTTTCATAATGTGGGCTATGTGTTCCTGGAAATTGTTGACTTTTGTGACAAGGTATTATGTAAAGTGAAGAACAGATGGGAAAGATGTGGTTATGTTCTGGGCTCATCAAAAGTTGCCAAACAGTGTTCTTTGAAATATCATGAGGAGTGAACAGTTGTGAAGTATATCATACAATCAAGTCTAGTTAATGTTTATTACCTTGGTAGTGTGCAGAGAGGTTTGATATTGCCCTACTGGGCTGAAGTGGATGGCTGTGGTTATGTTGATGTATGCAGAGTTGTCAGGAGTTAATGGATGTACTACAGTGCAGGGAAATTTCCTGTGGCATTGTAATCAGCTAACACAATTCCAAAATTTAAGTCCTGTGTAATGAGGCTGACAGGGGTTTGTGAAACTTTAAACCATGTAGTACTAAACATAATCTGTTGTGAAAACTCTTCTTCTCGTCTCGTACAGCTTTATAGTAGGAAAGGGCTAGGACTTTGTGCCTTATCATCTGAGCACTGTGGGGGAGCTCCTTTCCATTTTTTCTCTCCTTAATCCACACAGAGTAACTTCTTTATTTCTTTCTTTCAACACACCGGCCGTATCCCACCAAGGCATGGTGGCCCAAAAAGAAAAATGAAAGTTTCTCTTAAATTTAGTAATTTATACGGGAGAAGGGGTTACTAGCCCCTTGCTCCCGGCATTTTAGTCACCTCTTACAACACGCATGGCTTACGGAGGAAGAATTCTGTTCCACTTCCCCATGGAGAACAGAGTAACTTATCTTTCTTATTTAGTTGTACCGATAGCTTTGATATTTTTTTCACCATGTCACACTCTGCACTACTTGCTACACAACTGTTTTCTTCACATTGTTTCAAATTGTATGAATAGTGGAATCTTTTGTACCAAAAAAATGGCTAGCATCAATCATACATGCACCACCCTTAAACATCTAAAATCTCTCCATTTTTTCACTACCATGAGCAATAATCAGTCATGGGGTTGCCCTGCATGCAGTAACCAGTTAGGCAAGTCTGACAATGTGCCATATCGAGCTAGTTTAATTGGCATTTAAAGTGTGTGAGCGTTTGCTTAAATATTGTAAAAATTTTAGTATTGCACTTTCTACACTTCTTTATTAATGACAAGCAACAGTTGCAGGAAGGATGCAGAGTAGGCTAACAAGATACCTAAAAGTTCCCAAGAAAGAGACTTGGTATTAACCTTGAGGATATGCTACTACAAATGCCCAACTCTATAAGAATACTGTATTCAGTAACACACTTGTGATGCAGGTATGAGGGCAGGAGAAGAAAAGGGGTAATGAGACGAGAAAAGCCTTTTTTGTTTCATGAATATTATTATTGTGCTAAATGTACTAGGTTAATATACTGGGGTCTGGGGATATCTCCCTTGACCTCTCTAATACAGCAGCCATGTCTAGTTTGGTTAAATATGAGGATGTTCGAGATTTCCTACCATTGAATAGTTATTTGCTGTTGTGGAAGTTTGGGAAAAATATTAGTAAATTTGTATGATATCCAGTGATTTCTCATGTAAACGGACATCCATCTTTAACAGGTTCTATCAGGTGTATAATGGTACAAATCAGAACTATAAGGTGGTGAGGTTAGAAGAGAACACAGAGTACCATCTTCGTATCTGTGCCAGCAATGAGGCAGGTATTGGGCCTTATTCTGCTGTGGCTCATCTTTCTACTACTAAAGCTCCTCCTCCTCCCCTTAAAGGTAATAACCAGACATTTTATTACTGGCACTGTTGTTACAATTGTTTTAACACAAATCATCTGGTAAACATCAGTAACTTCAGTATATGCTACTAACCGTAAAATTTGCTTTACCTTTAAAAGTGCTTGCAAATACAAGCCAGCTAAATGTTAACTCTTTGACTGTTTCGGTCATATATATACGTCTTACGAGCCACCGTGTTTGATGTATATATACTCAAAAATTCTAGCAGCTTCAACTCGAGCAGGAGAAAGCTGGTAGGCCCACATGTGAGAGAATGGGTCTGTGTGGTCAGTGTACACCATATAAAAAAAATCCTGCAGCATGCAATGCATAATGAGAAAAAAAAAAATTACAACCATGTTTTTGGATTAAAATGCCGACTTTGTGGTGTATTTTCGTATAGTATTTATGGTTGTATTTTCGTTTTCTTGGTCTCATTTGATAGGATGGAAAACATATTATAGAAATAGAGGTGATTTTGATTGGTTTTACTATGAAAAGAACCTTGAAATGGAGCTCAAAATAGGGGAAATGTTTGATTTTTGCTGATGTTCAAAAGTAAACAAATGATGTCATTGTCAAATAAATGTTCAACTAGCCATTCTAATATGCAGTCATGAATGGGTTGACATTATTTATACAATTATTACAATATTGCAGTAGTCTGCATAACAGTAAATCATCTATTTTTTGTTTGAATAAAAATTCAAAATAGAAACCAAGAGTAATATCAGAGGGATCTGGAGACGTAACTGATGAACAAAGAAAATGTTATTTTAGGGCCAGGAATGTCTGCATTGTTCATTCTGGACCCTATTTTGAAATTGGCATATTTTTTAATTTGCATGAAATTGGGCAAATTGCAAATTTCTGACCATGCTATTGAGTAGTTGAAATTGGTAAATGGGCAGTTTCTTGTACTCAATCGATAGAACAAATTGTGTTCTAAAGAAATAGCTATGAGTTTGGTCGACTGGAACAATGGAATTAGCCGAAACTAGGGCTAAAGTGGTTGAAATTGCCGATTTGTAAATATTGCCGAGGTCACTAACTTTGTGAGGGCGTAATTCCATAAGTTTTCCATCAAATTTCATTCTTTGGTGTCATTACCATTGGGGAAAGATTCTCTATCATTTCATAAGAAAAAATAATTTTTTTCGACACCAGGAAACAACTCGGGATTTGGGGTTGCGACAGTCAAAGGGTTAATTCAGTGTGTAAACTCTACTTTTGTGTTTCAGATTTGGTGGAAAATTCGAAGAACATTAACCTGTGTATGTAACTGATTCATCCGATGTCACAATCGATATGTAATAGTACCTACTTAGTTCAACTCAAAACTAAGAAAAGTGAAAGATGTGCATGCTAGAGATATTGTACACATTACTAGTTGAACATTTTTCCATTTTCTTTCAAGAACTTTTCAGTTCAATATCCAAATACTGAATTGAAAACAAAATGATGTTAAACTATTTACTGTGGTTTAGTTATGCTTTTTATCAGTAACAAAATTTCATATGTTTATTAAGTCTTATATTCAGGAATGTCAGTTTTAATGTTTTAAGAATGTACTATATCTCGAGGCTATAGGGAATTGAATTTAAACAGACCACAAGTAATATTGAAATTAATAAGATTTTAAATGTGATTATGCTAAGAAATTTTATGTTAGTGCTACCATACCTTAGGATACCTTTACAATTTGCAAACAGGTTTTCTTGGACACATTTGGAAAATGTCTTGAATATTTAGCATATAATGACTCATAAAATGTGGTAGAATGTAGTACATTACATATAAAAATTCCTGTACTTTTTTTTCTTTATCCCCTTAACTGTCCAAACGTAGATCTACGTTTTATTTTTCCTGCCTCCAAATTTGGGACAATTGGCCTGAGATGACTCGTCAGTATAGAATGGGTCTTACTACTCGGTGTGCGCAGTCTAAAAAAAAATCTGGGACCACTTAGTACCTTGTGGGAGCACCAGTTCAATTGAGCATCAGCTAGAGCAAAGAGTGTGGCAGACACCAGGGATTCACTGATGTCATGTCATATTAACACTCCCCTTTTAAGAGGAAAGTGATATTGACCCTGAGTTTAGTGACTTTGAGAATGGCCACAAGTGGTCGAGGAAATATCAAAAACCTCGATAATAACCCATGTGAACATTTGCGCAATATCCTTACAATTTTGATACCACTGGTAGTGTCATCCTGCCAGAATGTCCTGTAACCTATGCCCTAAGTAAAGAGAAACAATTCTGGAACGTGTACGTGTTTGCAGGCTGAGTGGCTGGCCGATTGATTTTGGCTGTCTCTATCTCCGTCTGTCTGTGTCTATCTCTGCCTGTCTCTCTCTGTCTGTCTCTCTATCTTTGTCTATGTCTGTCTGTCTCTACCGTACAGATACACACAAATAATTACTATTATATATAATGTGAATTACCTAGGATAACCCAAAAAGATCCAGACAAAGTGCTATACAGTGCTTGTAGATATGGCAAGTAACACTCATTTTCATTTGTTCAGAAATGAGATGTGACGATTCTCCATTATGTGTAATACCTGTTAGTTCATGAGTGGCTCTCTGAAACAGAGACAGGAAGACAGACATACAGGCAGACAGATAAACAGAGCTAGACAGACACAGACAAATAGACAGACATACAGATAGACATGTTTATATGTAACAGTGAAAACAAACAAAGCCAAGGCAGTGCACAGTCATCAAATGTCACTCCACTACTGCACTGTTAGCACTGGAGTGACACTCAAGTCTTACACCATGCTTCAAGGAGTTTCATATATACTCCAGCATGTCTAAAACATTGCTGGGACCTATAAATACTTTGTATATATTTCTAGATTATAGTAGGTGACCAAGGCAGGTGAAATTGTTCACCTGTCAATGTGTTTGTGACTATTTGAGTACTATTTCAGTACCTAATATTTGTGTCAAAACAAACATTGGTTATGAAATCACAAGAACTACTACAAATTGCAATTATCAGAACATAAAAGCTATATAAATAAAAAAATAAAATAAGAAAAAAGGTATATAGACAACACTTCTGCAAGCGGTAGGACTCCATGTTGCCGTCAGGTGAGCATCCAGTGCCAACTTTGCGATCTTATATCTCGGTAAGTACTGACCCTAAAAAAAATTTTTTTTGGTCTTATTACACAGAAAATTGCCCCCCCCCCCTTCTTTTTTTCCCCCCTCTTCAGAGCACTGGGTGAGAGAACATAGATCTACGTTTGGACAGTTAACGGGCTAAACTGGGCATTCTCAGGGTTTAATGTTTGAATGTGATGTATTTACTGTCTTAAGCCACAGATTTAGAAACATTATATAAAAGTTTGCCCTCGTGGATGAGCAAAAAAAAAAGTGAGAGGGTGTAGTAATCAAGAAGAGTAGACAGGCTCCAGGGAACAGTGGGTCATAGCATTGTCTTCACCACCCCTCCTACCTTGATATATTTATTAAAAGCTCATAATATTTTGGCGTCACTTTAAAGTGACTTCTGTGTCCCTGTTTTGGAAGTTAGTGTATTGTATTAGTTTTAATTGTGTGTGGTGACTGTTGAGCTTCGTTTAGAGAGAAAAAACTGGTTTTCAGATTGAGCACTAGTTTACTTTATTTGGTCAAGGCTTATTGTATTGTTTATTATAGTCAAGAAGTCATAATAACACAGTTGCAAACAAGCCCTGGAAAGGGTAAAGTTTAAACCTGTTCTGTGGTTTATTATAGCATCTTTGATATTTGTAGATTGCAACACTATACTGTGTGTTTTTATAATTATATTCATCAGCCTCTCGCTTTTTTTTTTTCTTATTGAATTTTAAATATTTTTAACAGCTCCCCGTATAACAGAAAGTCCAGAAGGAAATCATATTGTTGAATGGTGCAGTGTGCGTTGTCCAGGTGAAGATTCCATACTGTACCGTCTTCAGGTGCTACAAGCTGGCAAAGATCAGGATTACTATGTGGTATGTTTAATAATTTAATAGAGTAATAACAATTGTATAATAATTTTACAGTAATAATAATGCAACCAGTTCTTGGTTTAAAATGTTTTATATTGCAAAATATCTTTTGTGTAAACTTTTATACTTCCTCTGTTTGCCTTGGCTTTACAAAGTGGGCTTACTCACAAAGCCTTTCTGAAGAGAAACACAAACAATGGGTGCAGCATTGCTCAGTCAGTTCGTCTTGTGCTCGTCTTTGATTTGCATCTTGTAAGAGAGTTCATGGTTTTTAACAGTTTTGTAGTTTATGACTTGCAAATCATAGTTCAAAGGAAAAACTATGTAAAAAAAAAAAAAAATAATGGTTGCACAGTATAAAAAAAAAAAAAAGGAAGCCAGTGACACTGGAAATGAAGGTCATCATAAAATTTAGTGATATTTGTGTTTTGTTTCAGGCTGCAAAATTTGTGATTTATATAATTTTTGTTATGATGGTTAATGTAACCCCCAATTATAACATTGTGCCTGTGGACACACTGTTATAACTGATCCACAAGATTCTGTGGATTGTGACTGTTCATAAGAGAGGGATTGAGTGTACAGCATATCTGTGAATACTGTTTAATAGTTTGGAAAATTTCTAACAGACAGCATTCCATCAAATCAAAAGCTAATAAACTAGTAACTATAAGATTGTTACATTATTAGAATTGACTGTTCAATGTTAATTATGTAAAAATTACTGCAGACTATAACAGTACTTACTGATAAGGAGATGCATATAAATGTATAGTAATACAGTAGCTCCAAATTGTTTGTATAATTGTTTATGCTGCAAAACAAATAATTTTTTAATAGTCATTACTCTTATGAAGTTCCTCTATAAAGTGCAGTTTTTCATAAATGGCGTTGAAAAAAGTATGCTACATCCAAAACGAAAATGTAAAAAGAGAGCAAATGAGAGAGTGGGTGAGATGCTATCAACAAATTTTGTTGAAAATAAGAAAAAGTTTTGGAGTGAGATTAACAAGTTAAGAAAGCCTAGAGAACAATGGATTTGTCAGTTAAAAATAGGAGAGGAGAGTTATTAAATGGAGAGTTAGAGGTATTGGGAAGATGGAGGGAATATTTTGAGGAATTGTTAAATGTTGATGAAGATAGGGAAGCTGTGATTTCGTGTATAGGGCAAGGAGGAATAACATCTTGTAGGAGTGAGGAAGAGCCAGTTGTGAGTGTGGGGGAAGTTCGTGAGGCAGTAGGTAAAATGAAAGGGGGTAAGGCAGCCGGGATTGATGGGATAAAGATAGAAATGTTAAAAGCAGGTGGGGATATAGTTTTGGAGTGGTTGGTGCAATTATTTAATAAATGTATGGAAGAGGGTAAGGTACCTAGGGATTGGCAGAGAGCATGCATAGTTCCTTTGTATAAAGGCAAAGGGGATAAAAGAGAGTGCAAAAATTATAGGGGGATAAGTCTGTTTGGAGGGATATGTTGTGTATCTTTATACGTATATGCTTCTAAACTGTTGTATTCTGGGCACCTCTGCAAAAGCAGTGATAATGTGCGAGTGTGGTGAAAGTGTTGAATGATGATGAAAGTATTTTCTTTTTGGGGATTTTCTTTCTTTTTTGGGTCACCCTGCCTTGGTGGGAGACGACCGACTTGTTGGAAAAAAAAAAAAAAAAAAAAGTCTGTTGAGTATACCTGGTAAAGTGTATGGTAGAGTTATTATTGAAAGAATTAAGAGTAAGACGGAGAATAGGATAGCAGATGAACAAGGAGGCTTTAGGAAAGGTAGGGGGTGTGTGGACCAGGTGTTTACAGTGAAACATATAAGTGAACAGTATTTAGATAAGGCTAAAGAGGACTTTGTGGCATTTATGGATTTGGAAAAGGCATATGACAGGGTGGATAGGGGGGCAATGTGGCAGATGTTGAAGGTGTATGGTGTAGGAGGTAGGTTACTGAAAGCATTGAAGAGTTTTTACGAGGATAGTGAGGCTCAAGTTAGAGTATGTAGGAAAGAGGGAGATTATTTCCCAGTAAAAGTAGGCCTTAGACAAGGATGTGTGATGTCACCGTGGTTGTTTAATATATTTATAGATGGGGTTGTAAGAGAAGTAAATGCGAGGGTCTTGGCAAGAGGCGTGGAGTTAAAAGATAAAGAATCACACATAAAGTGGGAGTTGTCACAGTTGCTCTTTGCTGATGACACTGTGCTCTTGGGAGATTCTGAAGAGAAGTTGCAGAGATTGGTGGATGAATTTGGTAGGGTGTGCAAAAGAAGAAAATTAAAGGTGAATACAGGAAAGAGTAAGGTTATGAGGATAACAAAAAGATTAGGTGATGAAAGATTGGATATCAGATTGGAAGGAGAGAGTATGGAGGTGGTGAATGTATTCAGATATTTAGGAGTGGACGTGTCAGTGGATGGGTCTATGAAAGATGAGGTGAATCATAGAATTGATGAGGGGAAAAGGGTGAGTGATGCACTTAGGAGTCTGTGGAGACAAAGAACTTTGTCCTTGGAGGCAAAGAGGGGAATGTATGAGAGTATAGTTTTACCAATGCTCTTATATGGGTGTGAAGCATGGGTGATGAATGTTGCAGCGAGGAGAAGGCTGGAGGCAGTGGAGATGTCATGTCTGAGGGCAATGTGTGGTGTGAATATAATGCAGAGAATTCGTAGTTTGGAAGTTAGGAGGTGCGGGATTACCAAAACTGTTGTCCAGAGGGCTGAGGAAGGGTTGTTGAGGTGGTTCGGACATGTAGAGAGAATGGAGCGAAACAGAATGACTTCAAGAGTGTATCAGTCTGTAGTGGAAGGAAGGCGGGGTAGGGGTCGGCCTAGGAAAGGTTGGAGGGGGGGTAAAGGAGGTTTTGTGTGCGAGGGGCTTGGACTTCCAGCAGGCATGCGTGAGCGTGTTTGATAGTGAATGGAGACAAATGGTTTTTAATACTTGACGTGCTGTTGGAGTGTGAGCAAAGTAACATTTATGAAGGGGTTCAGGGAAACCGGCAGGCCGGACTTGAGTCCTGGAGATGGGAAGTACAGTGCCTGCACTCTGAAGGAGGGGTGTTAATGTTGCAGTTTAAAAACTGTAGTGTAAAGCACCCTTCTGGCAAGACAGTGATGGAGTGAATGATGGTGTAAGTTTTTCTTTTTCAGGCCACCCTGCCTTGGTGGGAATCGGCCAGTGTGATAATAATAATAAAAAAACGAAAGTCACATGGAAGACTTCAGTATGTACTAATCAATTTTTGATGCATTTTTTCAGTTGCATTTATGAAAAATGCACTATAGAGGAGCTTTGAGAGAGCTAATGGTAATTTTGCTATGCTGATAATATATATGATAGGCAATTTTGCAATTATTACAGTTAGTGTATTATAGTAATAAAAAATAGTTACAATACATTAGCATTATTTTAGTGAACATCCTTTGGTATTGTACTATGAACCTGTTTTTATTTTTCTGTGAGCACTATATGATATAATAATTCATTATTATTAAAATCAAAATGTGTAACTTTAGAGTATTCTGTCTCAGTATTGTATGCATTTCCAGGTATACACTGGAGACGAAACCTCTTACGCGCTGACTGGTTTAGAACCTCACACAGGATATTATGTACGTGTTTGTGGCGTGCGAGTATGTGGGGACGGAGAGACAATGGCTGGTGCTTACTCTTCTCCAGCACTCTTCAACACCCCAAAGCCTGCTCCTGTAATGACTACCAAAACTGCAGCAAACACAACCCAGGTAGTGTGGGATTTACTCCTAAATGTGCTTGTATGAAGTTGTCATATATAATTACTGCCTCCCACTCTCTCCACTCCTCCCTTCTTCCTTTTTCTTGTTCATTTGGTCAGTTACAATACGAGGAAATGATATACAGTGGTACCTTGGGATATGAACTTATTTCGTTCCAGAAGGCTGTTCAAGTGCTGATACCGAAAGAATTTGTTCCCATAAGGAATAGTGTAAATTAGATTAATCCGTTTCAGACTCCCAAAAATACTTACAACAGCACTTACATAATTGTTTGCGTTTTGAGCTGTTTGTATCCCGAGGTACCACTGTATTGTATTGATTTCACTCTTGTTTAAAATTCATAATGTATCATTCCAAGTCTTAAAAGGCAGACAAATCATCAGTGTTTACTTTTTTGAATGTGAGTGACTTAACCCTTTGAGGGTCGGAACCCTTGATCTGAAACTTACTCTTAGGGTCTGAGAATTTAAAAAAAAAAAAAATATGTAATAAACTTTTTCCAAAGGTAATGAAACCTAAAGTATGAAATTTGATGGAAAACTTGCAGAATTATGCACTTGCAAAGTTAGCGGTCTCGGCAATATTTATGAATCGGCGATTTCACCCACTTTGAGTCTTATTTTCAGCCAATTCGTGTCTACCAAACTCGTGGCTATTTTGCTAGTATTCCTTCCATTCTTTCTATTGAGTACAAGGAACTGCCCATTAACCTAATTCAACTACCCAATAAAATTATCAGAAATTGGTAATTTGGCCAATTTCACACAAAATTCAAAATTTGCCAATTTCAAAATAGGGTCCAGATAAAACACTAGACATTCCTGGCACTAAAACAACATTTCCTTTGTTCATTAGTCACATTCTCAGGTCTCTCCTATATTACTCTTGCTTTCCACTTTGAATTTTTATTCGCACAAAAAATAAAAGATTTACTCTTATGCAGGCTACTGCATTATTGTAAAAATTGTATAAATAATGTCACTGCACTTATGGACACATTACTCACCAGTTGGACGTATATTGGACGAGCCATGTAATTTGTGTACTCTGGAATATCGACATAAATCGAACATTTCTGATACTTTGAGGTCAATTTGAAGTTACTTTCACTCCAGAAACCAATCAAAATCATCTCTATTTCTGTAATATATCTTCTGTTCTATCTTATGAGACCAATAAATCTAGAATACAACAATAAAATCACATGAAAATACACCTCAGGGTCGTACAAAAGTACACCTCAAAGTCGCTGTTTTAAACCAAAAACACATTTTTTTTCACATTATGCATTGCCTTCTGCAGGAATTTTTTTACTTATGTGGTGCATATTTAGAATAGTAGGTACTTTTTTTTTTATCCACTCACTGTTGCATAGTGGATTTCTTAATTTGCATTATAAGGTATGTTATAATGAGAAAATGAATGAAAAATGTTGAGTGACAGTCTAGGGCTTATTTATTTTGTTTTACAACAGTATTCATATGTTCCAAGTGGAGCAGACAAGTGTTGTAATAGTCCTTTGCTTTTTTTTACCTTCTAGGAGGCGGGTCTGCAGTGGCACAATCTCAGTGATCAGCAAAAGGCTGCTGCAATTTTGGTTGTTTTTTCTCTTTTCTGTGCCGTTGCCGCCATTGGCTTGCATCACTTCTTGGCCCCTGATAATGGACGGTAACCCAGCGACAATGCATAATTTTTTTTTTATTTTTGTGGAAAAGTAACAAGATTTTTTACTGCAATGGTGATAATGACGGCCTAGGAGCCACAAGTGAAATCCAAGGCACTGATGCGGTTGGTGAACCATGACTCTTGTTTAGGGTTAGACACAGCAGTTCATGTACCTCTCAGTGTAAGCTGATCAATTGTGCAGGTATACCCAGAAATTTGACAAGCCACGATCAAGCCCTTTGGACTTGTGTTCTCGTACAAGTGGTTTCTGTATTTTCCCAAGTGAGTTTAAAATGGTACATTGCATTCAACTTGTAATTTTTACGTATATATTTAAAGGTACCGTATATCATATGCTTTTACAGATGGCATTTTTATACAGATATTCATTCTCCCCTTCAAATGTGCTCTTTGGAAAAAATTTAGTACCAGAATAGTTGAAGAGAATAATATGTATTAAAGCAGGCAAATCATTTTTGTCTGGTTTGAGTGCTTTAATAACTTTAGAAATTTAATATGGCTGTGTGTGCACAATGTGATTACTGTTGTTGCCAGGTGTACCATTCTACCCTCACTCAATACAAATAAGGTGCTGACTTATTTTGTGCAGTTGCAAAACCCTGCTTCCCAAAGTGTATTTTTAGGAAAGTACATTTGCTTGATATTTTGTGCTGCCTAATGTGTTGTTTATGATGTTGTGAAAAATAGTTTTATATAGTATATTTGATTTATAAAATTTACCATAGTAAAAGTTTCTGCAGATGTCCCAGGTAAACCACACATTCCTTGAACTGAAATCTCCACATTCAAATGTTCATTTTTTAGTTTAAGTTACACACATTGTAATAATGGACCAAAATAGCTGCCACTGTGTATTTGTACTGTTCCTTATAATAACCCATGTAATCATTTAAAGCATGGCAGCACCTGGATTTAGTCGATCTTGTTTCCACTGCCTCTGGATACTAATTGTTGCAACACTGGTGCTCAATAGTGGTTGGTGTTCTCTTCCTGTGTGCAAGTGTATTCCTCACAGGTCAAGTCTGGTTCAACAGCAGCTTCAGCAGCTGCTTTTAAGTCATGTTAGATATCACAGTATTTTTCAGTGTGCTTTATACCTGTTGGTGCAATAAGTGGTGGATACTTCTATGTCAACAGTATTTGGCTCCAGGGCATTATTTTTCATTAATGGGTGTCAGAAACTCTGATGCATAAAGTAGCATCGCCAAAAAATTTAATGCTTATCTGGAGGGCTATAGGTCAGGCATCTTCCAGTCCTTGTATATTTTGTTCTAGCATATTTCTAATAGATGGAAGTAGAGGGTCGGGTAAAAAAAAAAAATATTGCTCTCTGGTTTTCAGGTTTTTGCTTGTCATGGGAAAGCAGGCATCTGTTCTTTCACAGCACTTAGGGTTTTCATACCCAAATTTTTAAGAGCCCTGAAAGGAATATAAACCAGTTGCATCTTTCATATTGATGCAAGAAACTTTTACCTTTTTTTTTTCTTTAAGCATTCAGACTATTGGTTATAAATAAAATTCCCCAGGAAAATAGCAAGAATAAGAAGCATTAAACTCATTGGAGTGGTTTTAATGTGTCCAAGCATATATAGATATTTACACCAGACTTTGATCATGTCTTAATTTTGAGAGAGTAAAAATTGGTCAGTATTCAGTTTAGGGGCTTCAGTGAGTTTGGAGACAATTTCTAGTTGAAGAGTGTATGATATTAAGTGGGTTTTGCAATGGAGTAGTTTCATGTTGTTCAGATTTTTATAGAAAGTATTTTTTTAGGGTTGTGTTGCATCACTGGAAGAACTTTGAACAAAACGTATGCCGAGGAATAAGTGAAATACGGCAGGCTTTTCCCATAGATTTCAAAATTATATCGTTACAGCACCTGCATTAAGTGGGTTTCTGGGGTTAGGTTTGGTGGGGTTGCAACTGAACCTAACCTTTAAAAAAAAAAATAAACACTTTGCACAACATAAAACTACATTGCAAAACCCATATATTTTTGAATAGTTTAAACTGTAAATTATTACAAAACTCAGTGTAACCCTGAACTAAATATTAACTAGAACTTTATTGATGCTTTTTCTATTGAGAGTGCAGCAAATATAAGAAAAATTGTCCAAAACATACTTAGGATGCCATTCTTTTTGTATAATAAATTCTATAATATATATATTATCTATCAAAGCTTCGATTTATATGAATAATGAATCCTGCTAAACAATCTCATTAATTGGATTCGTGCTATTCGAAGCTGTTATAGCACACGAAGTATGGTTATTGGTCCCACTCCAATGGAAATACGTATGCAATGGAAATTTTTAATATATTACCAAAGGATAATAAAAATATATTTCTTATTCAAGTTTATTATAAACTAAACAATGAAAACATTATTGCATTTTATTGTTGATCTATATTAAGGTCTCCATCAGTCATTTCTTGCGAGTTTGATTCAGGCAAGTCACAGACATTTGTAGAGTCCAGGCCATCAAAACCAAGCAGCCTTCCAGTGTGTGTTATTTCTTCAACAGCTTGCGCTTGAGAGGGAGAGCCCTCAGAATTATTTACGCAGTGAAGCAATGTGTGTTTCCACACTACACGCATATTACTTGCAGTTAATTCTTTCCAGGCATGAGAAATGTTTTCAGATCTGTTGGTCTGTGTATCCACCATTTTCTTCAAGAAATCAGGATATTTAGCAGCAGCTTCTTTATCTGCACTAGCAGACTCATCAGTAATTTTAACATTATGCAGTTGAATTTGGTTTCTGAAATGGTCAAAGCAACCATTGCTTGCAATAAAATTTCTTAATTTTCCGCATGAACTCGGTTTTTTTTTCACTGCCATAAAGAGAGACTAAGCTTTTGTTTGATAAGAGACTCTCCATTTCTGTCATTGTAATGCTTCTGTTTCTAGTAGTAGTTGGCAAGCCACAAAGCTGATGCAACTGTACCTTTTTCTTGTATTTTATCTGCTTGTTTTATATTATGTACTGTAGATTGATGCATTCCAACCTCTCGGCCTATTTTAGAGTTGCTGTTGCCATTTCTATGTTACTTTATTACATCCATGTTTTGTTATAATGTAATAACAGGCCTCCTCCTTTTTATTTTACATTTGCACTGTATTTTTCCCTTTGTCCATATTTCCTAAGGGCAGTTTATCAAAATTTAAAATATAATGTAGTACTGTAAATGTGTATAGGATAACAAGCTGTGGCACGTCATCATACAAGTAACAGAAGCAAGTGAGGTGGGCAGCAGACTTGTGCATACCGAATTTTGATTCTTATTGAATAAGGTCTGGTATTATTTTATAATTCATACTAAATCAAATTTTGTACTATTCAAATTCATACTTATTGAAGCTTACCTTGTGTGTGTGTATACATGTATATATTTTTTATCAAACCAGTCATATCCCACCAAGGCAAGGTAACCTAAAAAGAAAAATGAAGGTTTTTCTTTTTAAATTTAGTAATGTATACAGGAGAAAGGGTTACTTGCCCCTTGTTCCTGGCATAGTTGCCTCTTACAACATGCATGGCTTACGGAGGAAGAATTGTGTTTCACTTCACCATGGAGATATATAAATACATTTTTTTTAACACCGGCCGTTTCCCACCAATGCTGGGTGATCTAAAAAGAAAGAAAAATACTT
>NC_069453.1:28487658-28515158 GCF_026875155.1 Cherax quadricarinatus | reverse complement strand
GGTGTGTGTGTAGTCAACTTGGCGAGGCAGTACAAGCATAGTATATACTTCATACCTTACGCCTTCTCTGCGAGAAGGCACGGGGCATCTACGCCGACTTACTTCAGAGATGTTCACTCAAAATGTAGATCAGTCTCCTGACTCCGGGGGGGGGGGGGGGGGGTATTCCGAGAAAAAAATTTTTGTTTCAGTGTAGTCCTCATGAAACTAGTGATCTAGTGCAGTTAGCCTCACAAACACTCCATTTTCTCTTATAAGACCTCAGAAGGGCAAGAATGGGAAGATATGATCAGAGTGATAATTATTTTTACCTCGGGAGTGGCCGCCAGCACTCTTCACATAATATATTCATTGTAGAGTATATATCATGTTTCTGTGTTATTTATATTGTTTATTATTTTCATATTAGATCAATTGTGATAGATAAATAAGTCATAGAGTTGATGTTAGCGTTATATTGAAGTATTTTCTCCTGCCTCCGGAGAGCCAGGAATTCCATTGGAATGGATTAATGCCATTTCAGTTAATTTCAATGAGGAAAATTGGTTTGATATATGAGGAAATTGAGTTATGAGCTGGGTCACAGAACGAATTTAACTCCTAAGTCAAGGTACCACTGTATGTATGTGTGTCCTGTCAAGTGAGTGTAAAATGAAAGCCTGTAATTGTTTTAAATGATGGTAGGCTTGCTTGTGTCTTTTTTCTGTCTCATAAACATGCAAGATTTCAGGTACATCTTGCTACTGCTACTTATACTTGGGGTCACAATACACTTGCATGTCCAAGCATATATATACACACCCCTCTGGGTTTTCTTCTATTTTTGTACTAGTTCTTGGTTATTCTGTTTTATCTCCATGGGGAAGTAGAACAGAATTCTTTGTCTGTAAGCCACATGTCATAAGAGGCAACTAAAATGGTGGGACCAAGGGGCTAGTAACTCCTTCTCCTGTATACATTACTCAAGTTAAAAAGAGAAACTTTTGTTTTTCTTTTTGGGACACCCTGCTTCAGTGGGATGTGGCCGGTTTGTTGAAAAACACGCGCACGCGCGTGCACACACACCATGCGCGTGCACACACACCCATGGGCAAGAAACAACACTGCAACCACCACAACACCACAACAAACCACACCACACCCACACAACACACCAATACACACAAAACACTACACACAACCACACACACACCACACACATACACCACAAACACACCACACCACACAACACCACACACACACACACCACACACACACCACACACACACACACACACACACACACACACACACCACACACACACCACACACACACACACACACACACCACACACACACACACACACACACACACACACACACACCACACACACACACACACACACCACACACACACCACACACACACACACCACACACACCACACACACACACACACACACCACACCACACACACACCACACACACACACACACACACACACACACACACCACAAAAACACACACACACCACACACACACACACACCCACACACACACCACACACACACACACACACACACACACACCACACACACACACACCACACACACACACACACACACACACACCACCACACACACACACACACCACCACACACACACACCCACACACACAAACCCCACACACACAACCCACACACCACAACAACCCCCACACACAACCCCCACACAACCCCACACACAACCCACCACCCACACAACCCACAACCCACACCACACCACACCACCACACCAACCACACACAACACACCACACCACCACAAAACAACTTATTTTTTGTGTACATGCACAAAATGATTATATTACCTTGAGGAAAAGAAAGTTATTGGTGGCAAACAACTCTTAAGATATAATTCCCAATAGGCATTCCCCCAGATCTTGTCAGCCAAGTCATCTCTCTAAAATTTTCAGACTCTCCAGTCCTTGGATGCAAGAGCTTGCATGAATGCTGTGAATGCTGGAAGGAGAGTGGTAATGTGGGTCATTGGACCCACAACAGCACAGAAACTTCCTTTTCTTTGTTAAAAGTAAGTACTTAACCTCGCTTGAAGTATTCCAGCAAGACTACCAATTTGGAGGGTATGCGAGTACAATTTGAGGCAGCACAAATCGCGTGTAAGGGAAGACGGAGGCACAGAATTTTAATGGTATGGCTGTTAGGTTCCCCATCTCATGTGGTAAGCAAAAATTGCCTGCAGGTGGAAAAGAGCAGTTTTTTCATTATCAGACTCCTCTAAAATGCCTGATAACATGTTTACACTATCATATATTAAGTACTCGATACATTTAGGCATAAAAAACACGAAAAAGTAAAATACAGTACATACAATACTTACATTGAAATATAGTGCCGGTCACCCTTCCCTTACTTGAATACTATATTCTGAAAGTGGCAGAAAGGCAATAAAAGCAGAGGTGTCGCTAGAGTTGGTGTCCCCCGGGGCGGAATCTCTGGTGTCACCCGGGGCAGCATCTTTGGTGTTACCCCCATGAAATTCAAGGGCAGGGGGATGGGGGGTAAACTCCAGTTATGTCACTACTGCATGACCAGTCAGTGACTAATATTTAGCAATGAGAACATTTAAGGGCCATAAACTGAACAGGAGAATACATCTCGACTTTATTAATGATAAAATAAATAATCGTAGTAATATTGAGGAAACAAACTCAAATACCACTTTGAGTACAGCCAACACATCCTACATTTACTCAACTTCAACAGTGCAAAAAAAAAAAAAAAAAAAAAAAAAAAAAAACTTGAAAAATAAAGAAAAACATTGCAATATCAGAGAAACACTTGTTTTGATTTGACCTTGAGTACAGGTAACTTCTCGGTGAATCTGATCTTGCATTTTCTTGCCTTCACTTATGCAAAATGATCTTTCACATCATCAAAAACAATGATTTTCCCTATATAGGCTTATTTGTACTTTGTATATATATAATAGGCTATATAGAAATAAAGGATTCTTCTCTTATGTTGGTGCAGCACTGTTTTGTGCTGCTCTATGGTGTCACCGGGGGCGCCCCCCCCCCCCCCCCCCCCGACGCCTCTGAATAAAAGCACTGAACATAATGAACAATGGCTCAATGAAAAGTCAATGAAAACATGGAACACTGACAAGATTGTACTGTATGTGCATGGCCCTCCTGTATGTAAACCTCAAAGACATGGTTGTGGCTATAAAATGTCAATCGACATTGAAGTGAAGAGCTGACCCTCGTGTCTGGTAAATCAGCCAGCATAAGATGGTCTAAAATGACAAAAATAGGCTTCATAGGGAGGCCCTGGATTACCTCTCTCACCTCTTCTATACCTTAATTCAGTATGATTGGAATTAATGAAACTAACATGTGTATGTTTAGACTGAGTGTCTATGACTATAAACATGCATTCGTCAGAAATTCATTCTAGAAGTAATAGTGTCTGGACAAGAAAAGTCTTTGGCATATACATCACTGCATAGTACAGTCATGCTCCAAAATTTGAAGCATAAGTCCCTAGCCCTTGTGGCTTAGCGCTTCTTTTTGATTATAATAATAATAATGAAGCATAAGTCTCATGAATCTAGAATCTGTGAATAGATTATTTTTTAACCACATTCTTTGTTTTCCACTAAATTAGGGTGACCCCAAGGAAGGAAACCCACTCCATGAATATTAGTTCAAATGTCTTGCAAACTGCAAAATCCTCACTATTGTTTTTTTGTGCCCAGGCACTTTGATATTGTTTGCCAGAGATAGGCCAGCATCAATATTATAGTAGCCAAGTGTCCTGTGTGAAAGAAATAGCAAGGTTGTCCATGTCAGAAAGGTGAATTTGTCTCAAAAGATAGAAATATGTTCTGAGGAGCTCAAGAGCAATAATTAAGAAAGGATCTTCACTGTTTAAGTAAGGAGAGGGAAGGAGGAAGATAGAGCTTCAACTCTCCCTAATCTGGTTTGAATGCATTCCTACCACATGTCTAAAAAACAGGCATGGTAACATTTTTACCAAAGGATATTACTGTGGTGAAAAAATTGGACTGCCCCATTGATAGCCAGGGCAGTGGAATGCTCGTGGATGAGGTCCTCATTCAGCAAAAACGTAATGCCTTGATGAGCCATCTACTAGAATGTTTAGTGATCGCATTGGATAGAAAATTTCCAAATTGAATTTAATGCAGATGACAAACTGTGCAGATCCTTGAAGTTAGATTCAAGTGTCAGTGAAGAAGGAACTCATCTTTAGTGTTGTGGAGAAGGGATTCACATTACCAGAAAGGAAACTCACGGTGGGATGAAGTAGCTAAGTTTCCTCTTTGTAAGGATGCCAACAACATTAAGGAATGCAGACAGTTATGAATAGGGCATCAACCTTGAATGGAAGAATTGATCAATATTAGGGCAGGACAAGTCATTGGGATATACCTAGATAGGTTGTGTGGCATGTTCCACCAGAAGTCTAGGGAATGAGAGGCAGTGGAAAATTTCGGTGATTCCTGTTGATGGCATGATCCTGGCACCCTTACTGTTTCTCGTCCTCATAGCAGATAAAGATAGGAGCCGCAGTTTCATATTATTTGCGGATGATGCAAAATATGCTTAATAGTCACTTCAGTAGAAGAGGTGCAAAAATTACAAGAAGATACATGCAAAATCTTATGGTGGGCAGGAAAAAATGTGTTCAGTGGGGACAAATTCCAGTAACTCAACAGAGACACTGTACGCAAAGCACAGGACCACCACCTCATAGAATGAAACAAACATGAAAAACACGGGTGAAATAATGTTAGCTGACCTATTTAGAGAACACAAAATAGGCAAATGTTGTAAAAGCGAATAATGAGAACTTGCAAAGCAAGGGAAATACCAATGGGGTCACAGTTCATATCACTTGTTTGGTACTGACTACTTCTTTCAAGGCAGGATAGAGAGAGATCTGAAACATTTACAAATATCGTTTACTACTCACATAATCAATACAGCTTTTAAACTGCTGGGAATGCCTCAAAGTACTAAATATGTACTCTTGAGAAAGTGAGATATAAATGATATTTATGTGGAAGATAATTGAAGGCTTAGTCCCAAGCCTACTCTCTACCATAACTATACTGTTGTGAGAGATATGGGAGGGAATGTAAAATCCAGTGAAAAGCAGAGGCACCATGGGCACAAAAAAAGGAAGTGTCAACATCTGTGGTTCTGACATTCAAATGGCCAGCAGATTGTGAATTATTACTTGTCTAGGAGCACAAATAAAATCTTGAAGCCAGTAGCGCTGTGGTCACACCTCTTCCTTTAAATGCGTAATCTACCAATTTATAATTGTGGCCACTGATCAACCACAGCATAGACATGGGAAGATCTTGGAACCATAACATTTAACAGGTGGCACTGTCATTTAATGTAGAATCCTAGTTTGATAGGAATGTGAAGGATAACGACAGCATAGACCATCAGATTTTGGAACCCTTACAGCAAGAAAGTGCATCACTTGCCATTTGGAAGTGTTGAGAAGTGAATGGAATGCAGTTTGATTTGTTAACCAGCAAGATTCTCACTGATTTGACATCTGAACCTGATGGGAACAAGCAGTTGTTTCTTGACGAGCAATTATGATGTATTGAGAATTGACTTGTGAAGGAGTAATCCAAGGAATTAGAAGATTTTGGGAGTGGGAGGAACTATAAATGGCAAAAGATAAATAAAAATAAAGTATCAGCCCTGACACAGCATTTAAGGTAATGTCTAATAGTGAAGGCTGCTCTATCCAAATAATTTGAGCTACCCTACCCCTTCCTTGTCAGTTCAAAATGATTTATTTTCTGTTCCCATGCAGTATGAAACCTAAGGGTTTAGGGCTTACCCTTGAATATGATAATACTTTATAGTTCAGGCATATTATATGTATAGTGCCCCTTTCTTTGATACCCCTTTGAATTGGCAGAAAAAATAAATTTTCTGGCTCATACCAGTCAGAATGCCAGTTTTATTTTTTCTTGGCACAAGATGCAAGGTTGAAAATCAACAGTAGGATTTCATCTATTATGTGCACAACCACAAACTCAGTGATAGCTAGAAAGCCATTTAATACAAAGCAAGATATTATGAATAGAGGAGGCAAGGCAAATGAGTGATAGTTTAATAAACCTCACAAATAACCTGCACATAGGAGGCTGAAACTTGTGATCAAAAAGTTGTCAAGAGTTTCTCCTGTGTGGGGGTTACAGTGTTTCGTTTTGAGGCATTTTGCTAATACGGACATTTCAGATTACGACCAAAATTCGTTATACTCCCCCCCCCCCCCCACACACACACACCAGACTCTCTATGGTCACTGCACATTATTGTTTACATCCTCTGTGAGCTCTGCATCTCCGTGTCTGGTAACTTTCCAAAATTTCAAGTGTTTTAAAGTTACTGCGTATTTTATACGTACTCTGATAATTATACATGTACTTATGTGTACTTGTACCTAAATAAACTTACTATGCTGGCATGCAGGTACACATTAACTCTTTCAAAGTCGACAGGGCCTCTCCCAGACTTGTTCTCAGGGTCGACAGATTTAAAAAAAAAAAAAAAAAAATCTTTTCCCGATCATAATGACACCAAAAGTATGAAATTTGATGGAAAACGTACGGAATTATGCTCTCGCGAAGTTAGCGGTCTCAACGATGTTTACGCATTGGCGATTTTGCCCACTTTGAACCCTATTTTCGACCAGTTCCAGTGTACTAGTCGACAAAAATCATAACTATTTCGCTAGAAATCCATTTTTTCTATCGAATGAATACAGCAGGGCCCCGCTTTACGGCGTTCCGCTAATACGGTCATTTCAAATTATGACCAAAACTCGCTATACGGCTCCCCCCACCTGACTTTCTAATACGGTCACCGCGCCCCACCCTGTTTGTTTACATTCTCCGTGAGCTCAGTAAGCACTAAGTCTCTCCATTTTGTCTGGAAACTCCAAAATTTCAAATGTTTTTAAAAGTTATTTCATATTTTATATATACTCTGATAATTATACTTATGTATACCTGTACCTGTGCTGGCATGCAGGTACACATTAAAATCAGTAAGAGTGTCTTATGTCTCCAGACGTCATATTAGTAATGATGATAATCATCGAGTCTCATTTAAATGTCGTATATTACGTTAATATACACATTTTCATTAATCCATCTATGATATTTTTTCAAAATTATATAATAAACACGATGCATAACATATAAATAAGATAAATACACCCCACAGTAGAATAAATAAACATAAATGTGAGATGTGGTAGCAGACGACTTGCACAAGTGACGCCATATTAGAAATGATGATAATAATAATAATCACCGAGTCTCATTAAATGTCGTAAATTACGTTAATATACACATTTTCATTAATCCATCCATGATATTTTTTTCAAAATTATATAATAAACACGATACATAACATAAAAAGATGATAAATACACCCCACAATAGAATAAATAAACAAATATGAGATGTGGTAGCCAGATAACTTGTACAAGTGACGGCAAGAATAACATTTTCTCTAATCTAACATAAGAGAAAATGTGTTACTGTGGGTAACTGTAGAAAATTATTCCTTTCGTATGTATGTAAGTTTATTCAGGTATACACAAATACAGTTACATAGAGTATCATACATAACATGTGTGTAGAGAACCTAGGATAACCCAAAAAAGTCAGTGATTTATTTCCATTGCCTTCACTCAGAGCATCATTTCTTCTCAAAATGATGTTACATGAGAAGGGAGTGTTCTTCTTTATTTATTCTACCGTATCAATGTAGAGACAACCTGTACACAATGTAACTTGTACACAAACCAGACGTGTACACTTTGTTTACGAAACTTACCTTTGCCTGGTTTATTTACATAACTCTGCGCCTGTCCTCTCTCATGCACTCTTCTTTCTCTCTCTCATTTATTCGTTTTATCTCATTTACTTACTCCTGACCCTACATTAAGACTACAAATATTTTAAGGTAAGTAATGAGTGAACTGTATATACATTTTATTGCTCTGGGATGCTTAAATATCATAGAATAGTATGTGTGGGTGGGTTGGCCAGGTATGGTAGCCTGGCTGACTACCATACATACCACACTTGATTTCTTACAATAAATACTACTTGTCTCACCCTAGATTAAGACTATAAATATTTTAAGGTAAGTAATGAGTACACTGTGTGTATTGTACTTTTTTATTGTTTTTTGATGCCTGGTTCTATTGCTAACTTAATATATGTTAGTGTAAACTTGTTATCTAGTGTTTGTATGCATTTATAAGTGGGAAAAAAAGGGTGTTCCACTTTACGGCGGTAGCCTGGAACCTAACCTGCCGTATAAGTGGGGCCCTGCTGTACAAGAAACCACCCATTTACCGATTTTAACTATCCAATAAAGTGGTCAGAATTTAACAATTTTGCCAATTTCACACAAATTTCAAAAGATGCCAATTTCCAAATAGGATCCAGAATAAACAAGAAAGACATTCCTGGCACTAAAATAACATTTCCTCTGTTCATTAATCATGTCCCCACGCCCCTCTTACATTCTTTTGCTTTCCACTTTGAATCTCACAAAAAATAGAAGATTTACTGTTATGCAGACTACTGCATTAGTGTAGAAATGGTATAATATCAGCGAACTTGTGAAAGAACATTTGACTCGCCAGTTGATGTGTATTGGACGCGTAGCATGATTTGTTTACTTTTGAACTTTGGCAAAAATCGAACATTTCTGCTACTTTGAGCTCAGTTTCAAGGTACTTTTCATTGTAAAACTAATCAAAATCGTCTCAATTTCTGTAATATGTCTTCCATTCTATTAAATGAGACCAGGAAAACTAGAATACCATCATAAATACCATACGAAAATACAGTGCAGTCGCTGTTTTAAACCAAAAAGTCAAATTTTTTTTTCTCTTTATGCACTGTGTGCTGCAGGATTTTTTTTTTTTTATACTGTGCACACTGACCACATAGACCCATTCTTTCATATGTAGGCCTACCAGCTTTCTCTCGTAGATTTGAAGGCGTTAGAATTTAGGCTTACTAGTACGTCAAAAACCCTGGTGCGTAAGCCGTACTAGTACGTCAGAAACCCCGAAAGGGTTGAAATCACTAAGAGTATTTCACTAGTCTTGAATATGCTATATTATTATAGAATATATTAGACATAAATATGAGATGTAGCTGGGCAGCTTGTTGGAGTGCCACAAGAATTACATTTTCTCTGGTCCAACACCAGAGAAAATGTGTACACTATAGTATTACTGGGGTAACTAGAAAATTATTCCTTTCGTATGCTTTCACTCGTAGCTATTTATTTATTCTACTGCACTAACATGAAGACAACCTGTACACAGTGCAAGTATTTGTATTGTGGGGTATATGCTTCACCAACTTGTGCAAATGTACTTGTTTGAACCAAAATTAGATAGGTATTAATATGCATCTGACAAGAGTGACTCCCCTCATGCTTTCATCTGTTTACAAATCTCGGCATTTCCTTCTCTCGTTTATGATGGCATCTAAGGGTAGTTTTAGAAATGATTAAACTCAGTGAACAAGGTGTGTCGATGGTAATAATTGCTCTGGGGTACTTTAAATTTAAGTCGTATATTTTGTGTAGTGATGGTAGCTGGTGTGGGATCTACCACACCCGACTTTCTACAATAAATACTCACCTCTCACCCTACATTAAGACTACACATATTTAAAGGTAAGTAATGATTGTACTGTGTATGTAATTTACTTTTTATTGTTTTTTAATGCCTAGCTCCACTGTTAACTTAATATGTTAGTGTAAATTTGTTATCTGGCATTTATATGAATTTAAGTAGGAGAAAAAACTGGCATTCTACTTTACAGCGATTTCCGTTTTAGCTTGGAACCTAACCTGCCATATAAGGGGGGGGGGCACTGTATTGTGCCTTTTTATTCTTTAACAAACATGTTGGAGTCTTGTCTTGTCTGACAGAATTTGGGGGTTGCCTAGTGGGAATTGTATTAATGTATTTTTTTTAAATATATTCAAGATGCACTGAAAGTCTATAATTTTGTGAACAGGAAACTATGTATTCTGTAGAATTGTTGAAGCTTAGAGACTAGTAAAGCTGTAAACTTGATATCCATCCTGAACACTTCAAAAAATGAATAAGCTGTAATGTTCCCTTTTAAACAAACCCATAAAAATAAGTAAAATATGATTACTTTTCTGCAAGAGGAATCCAGAACACTACACTGTTTTATTTGGACAAACTATCCAGGGATTGGAAGGGTCCTGGGTTCGATTCCCGGCGGGTGGAAACATTTCGACACGTTTCCTTACACCTGTTCACCTAGCAGCAAATAGGTACCTGGGTGTTAGTCGACTGGTGTGGGTCACATCCTGGGGGACTGGGTGTTAGTCGACTGGTGTGGGTCACATCCTGGGGGACAAGATTAAGGACCCCAATGGAAATAAGTTAGTCCTTGATGATGCACTGACTTTCTTGGGTTATCCTGGGTGGCTAACCCTCCGGGGTTAAAAATCCGAACGAAATCTTATCTTATCCTATCAATGTATTTTTATAGTACAGTATTGTACAGCATTTAAGCTGTGTACAAGCTTGAGTAATATTGATTAATATAATCAGGGTGAATACATTACTAAAAATATTCCCCCCCCCCCCCTCATGGTCAAGGTTGAATTTAACACTGACTTGGCAATTTCCATGAGCTCTTCTATTCCATAACATGAATGGAAGCATTAAAACAGTAAAGGAAATAGTGTCCATTTTTAGCCAGCTGCACGATGCTGACCTATAACTGTTGGCAGCTCATTAAGAAATGTAATAGTGACAATACAAGAAAAATACTATGGAACAAACTGCCAGGTAGTGTTAGTGAGCAACTGAGACATGCACATATACATGTGTTCATGTGCAAAACATGCATGTGTACATTTGCACACAGTGATTGGCTGTTTGAGAGGTGAGATAGGGAGGCACCACTGGTAGTCACAGATGAGCCACAGGGATGTTAATTTTTGGAGCAGTTGGGAAGAGGAATGATCTTGAAAAGGAGGTAAGATAGGGCCCAGGAGGATGAGTGAATTTGAAGAGTGGTAAGTTATGAAGCAGGGTCAGGAGCTGAGAAATCAACTTTACAACTGCAAAGAGGTCAGTATAGTCACACACACAAGCACATGCATACTCGCTCTCACACACACAAAATAATTATACATGTGCCGAATAGGTAAAACACGATTTTGACTTGGCAACGCTTTTCTTGCCAAATAAGGCAAACAAAAATTTGCGTATTCAATAATTTTGCAAAAATCATTCTGAACCAAAGGGCTGGCACTAGCTTTTTGGGCCTATGGTGACTTATTTAGCAGTTGCAAGCACAAAAGCAATGAATTATCATGAAATGTGTTGTATGAACCAGTGGGGTGATGGTCACATGCTGGTAAACAATGGGACACAGTGTGAATAGTGCTGGAGACTGGCTTTGTGTGCACGCTGACGGGCAGACGCGTACCAGAAGGTCGCCGAATCACGAGTCCAGTCACGAACCACAAAGCTAAATTTTGCCGAAAGTCAGATTTCACGAAAGTCGCGGCCGCCGAACGGCGGGGGTCCACGGTACTTGATATTGTACATTGCTTTATATGGCATAAATAGACCCTGAAGGTAACATTGAAACAGATAATATGAGTATCATATATTTTGGCCTCTCACTGAGGCCCTCTTCAGCAAACCAGATGTACAGATGATGCTTATATACAAAGGCAGGTCACATGACGTAAGTCCTGGGCAGGAACAAGAGACTTCAGGACATCAACTGGCCTTGAGATGGTGAAATTTTGTTCATATGCAATCACAGGAGATGTAAAATTTAGAGCTTGTATCATATTGTTTTTGTATAACAAGGGCAGCTTTCTATTTTTATTGTGGCAATGATAGGAAAACTGCCGAGTTGTCTAATGCACATCTACAAGATCTCTCTTCAGTTACTGTTAGTAATTAACTATTTATTGTATTAATTGCAACACTGAATTACCCATGTGGGTTCAGCGATATATTTTATAAATATACTAATTGCCATGTGTGTGATTACTTACAATTTTTGGAATGAATTTCATATAGGTACATCAAATACCAATTATGTTGAGTATGGATTGTGTTTTACATGTTCTGTGCTCTGGAAAGATGAATTTTGATAATTTGAAAAATATAAGTTTAGTTTCTAGCATAAAATTTAGTGTTGTTTGGGAGAAAGGTGGTAGATTACCCACACATGGGTACTGTATTCTTGTACCAAGTGGAAATTCATAATTAGAATTCGCTCTTATAAACAAATTCAGTGAATGATTTATACACTTGGTCACTATTGACATCAGATTAAAGAGGAATGTAGTCTTGGGATTGTCTCTAAGTGCCCTCAGATGATGCTCTCCACAACACCTAGAACAAGAAAACAGCACCATCACTGCACAATTCAAAAGACTGCTATCCAGAATGATTTATACACACACACAAAAAAAAAAGTGAAGCAGCAGAAAATACTACTGCATCAGTTTTCATGTTGTACACAAAAATGTGTACAACAAAAAAAGTGTAATCCCTGCTCAAAAGAAATTTGTATATCATAACCTTGACACACTAGGCATTTGTGTACCCAGTAGTTAAAAAGGTAAACTCATAATATGCTGTGTTTTGTTGCCAGAAAAATCACTTTCACAGTTTTATTAAGTAGCTACTTTTCCATGAGGCATTTCAGCAGTTTTCTAGGATTTGTGTGTTTGTTTCAGAACCCTAATATGAGCCAAAAAAATGTTTGGTAGGATTTGGTTAATGTAATAATCCTCAATATGTTTATGATAGAATCGTGCCCTAATTTTAAGATCTTGCAAGGCCAGTAGATGTATGATGACTGCACATGTGACCCTGCTCACTGAGTGTGGGAATGTTGTGAAGTTTGTCAGATTACATGTTGGTTAAAATTCAAGAGTGACATGTCATAAAAAAAAAATTTTTTGTTTACATTTCCTCTCCAAGTGAGTAGGGCCATATGTCAGTGTATCTCAACTTTGTAGGTCTCTTTCTTGCTTTTTTTTTTTTTTTTATATAATGCAAGAAATCATAAAAGCACTTAGAATATATACAGCTTCTCCTCACTTAATGACGGAGTTCCAGTCCTAAGATCACGTTCGTAAACGAATGCGTTGCTAAGCAAGGAGCGAACCATAATGGTACAGTCCCCATCCCTTTATCCGAAGTTTTTGTAGACGAGTGTGGAGCGTCAATCATCTCTACATAACTCCAACACCACCAGTTGTCACAAGAAAGGAGGAACACTGCAGCAGGCCTGTTGGCCCATACTAGGCAGGTCCTTCACAATCCATCCCACGGACAGAATACAGTGGTCCCTCAATAATCGTAGGGCTCGAGTCGTAGATTTCGGAAATCATAGACTGATTCGCGAATAGTAGTTCGTCCAGGGCAGGTACACACAGCCCCGAGCCGCCTCATACTCCATTCCCAGCCAGTGTGCCATTGTTTATAAGTGAGTGAGGATGATCCCACGAGTTCATACGATACATTTCATAATATTCCATTGCTGTATAGTCCTTGTGGCTTAGCGCTTCTTTTTTGATTATAATAATAATAATAATATTCCATTCGTTTTTAGTGTTTGCAACTGCTAAATAAGTCACCATGGCTCCAAAGAAAGCTTCTAGTGCCAGCCCTTTGGTAAAGAAACTCACATAATTTAAGAAAAAGTATGTAGAAAAGTATGAAGGTGGTGGTGGTAGAGTGAAAGCAGTTGTAATAGTGGTAGAAGGTGGTAGTGATGGTGGTAGAGGGTGTCTTCTTCAGTGATTCAGCAATTCTACCAACTCCTCCAATGTTGTTGTTGTATAGGGCTACAGAAAACACCGCCGCCTCAGCTGCTGCTTCACCACAATTATGGATGGCTTACTCTCAGTGGCCCTTATATACCCAACAGCACAACAACACCTCTCGTGACATACATAATGACTTATTTTATTCATTATGTCATATTAGTTGAATTGTGATAGATAAATTAGCTATGAGTTGATATTACTGTCATATTCTCCAACAATAAACTTGCCATCCCTCCCTCACACAAACAAGTCTCCAATAAGAACATAAGGAGGTACACTGCAGCAGGCCTGTTGGCCCATACTAGGCAGGTCCTTTACAATCCTTCCCACTAAGAACATAATGGTAGAACACTGCAGGTCTACTGGCCCATACAAGGCAGGTCCTTATCAAAATTACCTCTACCCAAAGCTACCCAAGAATTTACTCTCGTACCCAACGACACAAATCAAACTCGGCTCCTCCCACTCATATATTTGTCCAATCTCTTCTTAAAGCTACCCAAGGTCCTAGCCTCGATCACCCTACTGGTAAGTGTGATGTTAAATAAGAACATAAGAACTTAATAAAGTAGGAACACTGCAACAGGCCTGCTGGCCCATACTAGGCAGGTCCTTCACAAATCTAACCCACTAACAGAACAAATGCTACCCAAGCAATAAGCTCAGGTGCAAGTCCGACTCGAATCCAACCCTTCTCACTCGTGTATTTATCCAACCTAAATTTGAAATTACCCAAGCCATAGCTTTTAGAACATAAAGGAGGAACACTGCAATAGGCCTGTTGGCCCATACTAGGCTGGTCCTTCACAAATCCAACCCACTAACAGCATAACTGCTATACCCAAGCAATAAGCTTTGATAAACCTATTTACTCGTGTGCAGGATCGATTCAAACCAACCCCTCTCACTCATGTATTTATCCAACCTAAATTTGAAACTACCCAATGTTTTAGCTTTGATCACCTACTAGGCAGACCGTTCCACTCATCAACTACCCCTATTCCCAATGTTCATTTATACATTTTATTAGTGCTTTACATTTATATGGCATTCTTTTCTGCATGTAAATCTATATTTAAGCTAGGTAAGTGACCCCTGAAGTGACCTAGAGTCCTTATGGAGGGAGATTCCCCTTCCAAACAATAATGAGGAAATGGTATGGTGATACCGACAAGATGTGGAAAAAGACATGTACAGTTCAGGACATTTATTAAAGGGAACGTTTCGCCACGAGTGGACTGAAGAAGCCACTCGTTTCCTTTAATGAATGTCCTGAACTGTACATAAGTGTCTTTTTCCACAAACAATAACCTCTCTTCCCTCTCCTCCTCCTCCCTGTCTTCCATTCATCAACAGCCTTCAATAAAGGTAACTGTCATGTTGAATGTTCATTCTTTTGTGCATGTAAATCTATCTTTAAGGTAAAAAAAAAAATTTTCTTGATACTTCTGGGTGTCAGGAACAGATGAAATGTATTTACATTATTTCTTATGGGGAAAATTGATTCGAAAATCATAGATTTCGATAATAGTAGCACCTCCAGGAACGGATTAAATACGAAAAACAAGGGACCACTGTATTTGCCAATGCTATCCAGGCAATAAGCTTTGACAATTCTATTTACTCATGTGCAATTCCCACTCATATCCAACCCCTCTCACTCTGTTTTTATCCAACCTAAATTTGAAACTACCCAAAGGTTTTAGCCTCAACCATCCTAGGCAGACTGTTCCACTCATCATAAGAAAGGAGGAACACTGCAGTTGGCCTAGACCCCACCTTCATTCGAAAAACTGCTGGCCCCAAGGGTTTCGGATAAAGGGATGGGGACTGTAGTGAGTTTGTGTCAACCATGTTTAACCCTTTCAGGGTCCGTGCCGTAGATCTACGGCTATACGTTGAGGGTCCAAACTGTAGATTTATGCCATGAGCTCAGCTCACTCCGATAAGCTGCGAGTGGTAAATTTGGGCGTAGATATGAGAGAATACATCTGTGTGTATGTGTGCACCACATAAAACAAATCCTGCAGCGCACAGTGCATAATGAGAAAAAAAAAAACACCGTAATTTTTTATTAAAACAGCGACTTTGCAGTGTTTTTTGTATGTTTTTTATAGTTGTATTTGTGATTTCTTGGTCTCATTTCATAGAATGGAAGATATATTACAGAAATAGAGAAGATTTTGATTGGTTTTAGTAATGAAAATTGCTTGAAACTGAGCTCAAAGAAGCAGAAATGTTCAATTTTTGCTGATGTTCAAGAGTAAAAAAATGACCTCACACGTCTAATACACGCCAGCTGGTGGTTCTAATATATATTCACAAATGTGGTGATATTATTTATACAATTATTACAATATTGCATAACAGTAAATCTTGATTTTTTGATTTGAATAAAAATTCATTATGTGAAAAAATAAAAATGGAATTCATTTGTAAAGCCTGAAAACGTAGCTAATGAACAGAGGAATTGTTAGTTTAGTGCCAGGAATGCCTGCATTGTTTATTCTGGACCTTGTTTTGTAATTAGAATATTTTGAATTTTGCATTAAATTGGACAAATTACTAATTTCCGATCACTTTATTTTGTAGTTAAAACAGTCGAGTTGGCAATTTCTTGTGCTCAATCGATAGAAGTAATACTAGTGAAATAGTATTAGGTATGCATATTGGTGAGAGAGCCCATCGTAAGTCCAAGTCATTGGTAAACTAATACGTTGCTAAGTGAGGAGAGGCTATATATAATGTATACGTGTGTATATACCTAAAACCGAATCGATATTTCCCGTAAGAAATAATGTGAATATAATTAATCTGTTCCAGACACCCAAAAATATTAACGAAAAATACATTTTTTACAGATTAACTACAGTTTTACATACACAAAACAATGAGAAAGAAATACTGCAGTATTTTTAATAATAAATGAACATTACATACCTTTAATGAAGACTTGTTGGCATATGGCGAGGAGGAGAGGGAGGACTGATAATTGTTTGGAAGGGGAATCCCCCTCCATAAGGACTTCAGGTATCAAAGCCCTTTCTTCTTTCTTTTACTGGCACTAGGACCAGCTTGAGAGTCACTGTCGGACAAAAAATCTGTCCAGAGAGGTCTGTTTCTGGTGTCCAAAATTTGCCTGAAGTGGGACAAAGTTTTGTCACTGAACATGTTGCAGACACGGCTTGCAACAGCTTTGTTAGGGTAATAATTCTCCGCAAATCTTTGCAACTCGCTCCACTTTGCACACGTCCTTAATCGCTGAAAAAAAGTTTTTTTTTTTTTTTTCAGTGTTCCTGTGTGAAACTAGTGATCTAGTGCAGTCAGCCTCACAAATACTCCATTTTCTCTTATCCTAGGACCTCAGGTCAAAAATGGGAGGACTTGTTCAGAGCGGAAATTATTTTATGTTGCTACTGGACGTACACACTTGTCACATAATTATGACATTTATTCATTCAAGAGTATACATCATGTTCTATAAGTTTATTTAGGTTTGCTCACATACAGTTACACAGATCATACATAGCAGTTACATATTTACATCGATTATCTTACATAGCATGTGTGTAGAGAACCTAGGATAACTCGAAAAAGTGAGTGACACTTCCATTGTATTTCTATGTTTGTATTATTTATTATGAGCTCTTTCTTGAATTCTATCATGGTTTCTCACCTTCTTTACCAAACCGCTGGCACTCTGTACTTTCTTTGACTCCATGATAGCTTATTTCACAGTTGCAATCAACAAAAAACACAAGAAACAATGGATGAAGCCGCAAAGTATTCCTAATCCAACGAGAGAGACGTGCAGACTGAGTGTGATATGCGTGATGAAGAGCGTTAAAATTTTGCTGATAAGTGCTAGATTTCTGCGATGACCTATTACTGGGGTTCCACTATATATATACACATTATAAATGTGTGTAAAATATATATATGTACATTGCCTGCACCTTAACCCTTAAACTGTCCATGCGTAGTGCTCCAAAAGTAGATATACAGTGGACCCCCGGTTCACGATATTAATCTGTTCCTGAGAGCTCACCATAAACCAAAATTATCGGAAAGCGAATCAATTTTCCCCATAAGAAATAATGTAAATCAAATTAATCCGTGCAAGACACCCAAAAGTATGAAAAAAAAACTTTTACCACATGGAAATATTAAGTTTAATGCAATAACAATAATAATAATAGAATAAACACAATAGAATAATTGACACTTACCTTTAATGAAGATCTGGTGATGATTGATGGGATGGGAGGAGGGGAGAGTGTCGAAATTTTTAATGTTTAGAAGGGGAATCCCCCTCCATTAGGACTTGAGGTAGCAAGTCCTTTTCTGGGGTTACTTCCCTTCTTCTTTTAATGCCACTAGGACCAGCTTGAGAGTCACTGGACCTCTGTCGCACAACAAATCTGTCCATAGAGCTCTGTACCTCCCGTTCCTTTATGATTTGTCTAAAATGGGCCACAACATTGTCATTGTAATAGTCACCAGCATGGCTTGCAATAGCTGTGTTAGGGTGATTTTCATCAAAAAAGGTTTGCACACATTTCCTTAATTTCAGTAGTCATTAGCACCCTTGGTCTCGATGGGTTGGCACTAGAAGCTTTCTTGGGGCCCATGGTGACTTATTTTGCAGAAAAAAGCACCAAAAACAGTGATAATATGGATAATATAGAATGTATCCTTAGATGCGCGCACACTGGCTGGCTTGTAAACACTGGACACGTCTCGTACGAATCTTATCGCATACCGGGTTTTGTAACAGGAACCGAGGCAAATTTTCTGCGATATAATGCACCGGTTACTGGATACCGATAGCATCGTGAACCAGGGGCCCACTGTACTTTTTTTTTTTTTTTACATATTTTCAAATGTTGAAAAAACGTAGATCTAGGTTTGGACAGTTCAAGGATTAAAGGAGGGGTTTGGGATATTTAAACTGTCGTATCTAAGCGCCTCTACAAAGACTTGATTCTGTGAGTGATGGTGAAGAATTGAATGACTTAAGTTTTTTTTTCTTTTTGGATCACCCTGCCTCGGTGGGAAACAGCCGAAGTGTTTAAAAAAAAAAAATATATATAATGCTCTATAACCAACATGGAGACTGAAACACAGGAGGTTGATTGATCTCTATACAGTGGACCCCCGCATAACGATTACCTCCGAATGCGACCAATTATGTAAGTGTATTTATGTAAGTGCATTTGTATGTGTATGTTTGGGGGTCTGAAATGGACTAATCTATTTCACAATATTTCTTATGGGAACAAATTCGGTCAGTACTGGCACCTGAACATACTTCTGGAGTGAAAAAATATCGTTAACCGGGGGTCCACTGTATTTTGACTCATTTTCTTGAATCTTCAGATAGGCACGTGAATGAAGAACATGAATTTGTAGGAAAAAGTTGCCCCTCTCACCATGTGGGGAAGTAGGGAGTGTGTGGGAGGACAGGTCAAGGAAGGTGCTGGACGACAGGTCCTGTAGAGAAGTCAAAATTTCGGGTAGGAAGTTTCTCTGTCCTATACGATTCCTGTTCTTGTGCTAGCATTGCATTTTAAGTTGGTGCACTGGTATGTACTTCTTGAGGGTGAATTTTGAAATGTGTTGGTCTTGTTTAGTTGAATGCAAGATGCACAGACAGGCCGAACATGATCCTCAAGGATCATTGAACACTAGAGGGTAATAAGTTATGCACAAGATTATTCAGCCATTTTTCAACATATCAGCATCAATCAAAATATTCCTTGGGTAGCTGCCACCATCAAATATAAATCACACTTCAGCTATAAATGCAAAATAATACAATCTGCTCTCATAGCTACCACCCCCAATTTCAACATCTCACAGGGACAATGGAAACCAGACATCAAAATTCGCCCTCAAGTAAATACCATCACTCAAGCTATTACAGAACACTGGCACAAGAATTACTTAGCACAAAGGCACTTTCTACACATGATTAGCTTTTCTACATGACCTGTATTCTCACTTCCTCCTTGGCCCATCCTCTCCTGCATTCACCTGATACTCTCAACTCCTCCCCCTTTCAAATACACAAGTGAAAGAATTCACATTCTTTCACTTGTGTATCTGAAAGGGAAGTTGAAATATACAGATCAATGAATCTCCTGTGTTTGTGTCCATGTGGGTTGTTATTGAGCATATAAATACATTTTTCAACATATACTGGCCATCTCTCACTGAGGTAGGGTAACACCCCCCCCCCAAAAAAAAAAAAAAAAAAAAAAAAAAAACTTTCACCATCATTCACACACACCACTGTCTTTGCAAAGGCTCACAAATGCGACAGTTCAGATGTCACTTGAAACAGCAAATTTGAATTCCAAACCCCTCCTGAAAGTCCAGGCACTACTTTCCACCTCCAGGACTCAATTTAGC
This sequence comes from Cherax quadricarinatus, assembly GCF_026875155.1. NCBI lineage: Eukaryota > Metazoa > Arthropoda > Malacostraca > Decapoda > Parastacidae > Cherax > Cherax quadricarinatus. The sequence continues at coordinate 28,494,802 of NC_069453.1, read as the reverse complement.
TAAACAGTTTCCCTGAATCCCTTCACAAAATATTACCCTGCTCACACACACCTGCTCAATGTTCAAGCCCCTTACACACAAAAACTCTTTTACCCCCTCCTTCCATAATTTCCACTACAGATTTATACATCCTCCAAGTCATCCTATTTTGCTCCATCCTTTCTAAATGACCAGACCACTTCAACAACCCCTCCTTAGGCATCTGAATAAGTTTTGGTAACTACACAATTTCCACACTACAAATTCTCCTTTCTGCAACATTCACAACCCATGCTTCACACCCGTATAAGTGTTTGTACCACTATAATACATTGCCTTCTTGTCTCCACAGATAACTCTGTGCACTACCCACTTCTAATTCCTTCATGTCTGTGGCTTACCTCATCCTTCATAAACCCATCTGCCAATAAGTCTACTCCCAAGTATCTGAACACACACATTAGTATATGCACGTACAAGTGTAGTGAAGATCTAGTTGGGTCACATGTCAAGTACAATTCCTGAGTGATATGTCAGGCATAGCTTAAATCAATCAATATCTGTATCTCTATATCTCTCACACGCACGCACAAAATTGCGATGAGCCAGAATTCAAACCTGCATCACCATGTCCAGCCCTGTGAGAACAGAACAATGTACACATTACTATACACAGGACCAACAACTATTCGTCCAGTGGATAGTGATGTGTACATTGTCCTGTTCTCAGAGGGCTTGGAATGGTGATGCAGGATCGAATCCTGGCTAGCCACAGATCTGTTAATGATTCAAAATCATTTGTTTCGTGGTTTCATTAGTATGTTTATTTATATACATAATATATCAACGCACCGGCTGTATCCCACCGAAGTGGGGTGACCCCCCCCCCCCCAAAAAAAAAGCCATTCACACAATGTTAGTCTTTGCAGAGGCAGCCATTGTTCTTCCTACCTCCAGGATTGAGTCCGGTTAACCAGTTTCCCTGAATACCTTCACAAAATATTACCCTGCTCACACTCCAACAGCTTGTCAAGTCCCAAAAACCATTAATCTACATTTACTAACAGACTCGCACGTGCCTGCTGTATGTCAGAGCCCCTTGCACACAAAACCTCTTTTTGCTCCTTCCCCCCCATCCTTTTCTAGGATAACCCCTACCCCTCCACTACATATTTATACACTGTCATATTTTGCTCCATCCTCTCTAAATGACCAAACTCACAATTGTTTGTGTATGTGTGTGTATATACAATAGCTTCTCACTTAACGATGGAGTTCCATTCCTAAGACCGCATCGGTAAACAAATTCGTCACTAAGTGAGGAGCATACTACAGTATAATGGTAGTGGGTTTGTGTCGACATCTTCGATATTGTTTTAATGTCACCTTTGCACAATTTATAACAATTCTGGTATATTTTTAAATGTTTATACAGCAGTGTACTGTATATTGTAATAAACAGAATAGAGGAAATCAGCTCTAATACACATTTAGGTATGCATACTGGTCAGAGCCCGTCGTAATTCCGATTTGTCGGAAAATGAGTACAGTGGTACCTCGACTTAAGAGTTTAATTCGTTCCATGGCCAAGCTCATAACTCAGTTCGCTCATATATCAAATCGGTTCTCCTCATTGAGATGCTATTAATCCATTCCAACCCCCCCCCCCCAAAAAAAAAAAAAAAAAAAAAAAAATTGTTACGGGTTTTTAAATAATGTAATTGTAAATAAATGATTTTTGCCTTTTTTTGCCAGGTCCCAGCAATGTTTTAGAAATGCTGGAGTATATGTGAATCTCCTTGAAGCACAGTGTAAGATGAGTGTCACTCCATTGCTAACAGTGCAGCAGTCTCTCTCTCATTGTCTAGCTCTGTTTATCTCTCTTCCTGTCTCTCTCGGAGAGAGCCACTCATGAACCAACAGGTATTTACACACGATGCAGTGTCGTCAAGTTGTCACGTCTGATTCCTGAACAAGTGAAAATGTGTATTACTTGCCGGTCATGCTTATTATGCCTTATATCTACGAGCATAGTATGGCACTTTGTCTGGATTTTTTGGGTTATCCTAGGTAATTTATACTATGCATAACTGTGTACCTGTGAGAGACAGGGGGAGATGGAGACAGCCAAAGCATATCAGCTGGCCTGCTGAACATGTATTACACGTTCCAGAATTTTCTCTTTACTTAGGGCATACATTATAGAACATTTTGGCAGGATGACACTACCAGTGGTATCAAAATTGAAAGGATGTTATACATTGGTTATTATCGAGGTTTTTGATATTTCCTCGGTACTTCCTGCGAGTGGTGGCATGTCTAAAGCTCAATCGTAACTCAAATTAAAAAATTGACAGAGCAATGGCTCATAAATCAAGGTACCACTGTGTCACTGAGGAGAGGCTGTATGTATGTATGTGTGTATATATATCTCACTACTGTACATTCAGTCTGAAAGGTGATCTGCAAGTGATGTCACATTTCTGGAAAGAATGCAATCAAGGGGTCTGACTGTGTGTCAAAAGTACTGCATACATTGATGCAGAGCACACAGATTCAGATCTTGCTGTGGACCAAGTGATAATGTTTGTGAGGAAAATTTACAGTACTTTTGACACAGCCAGACCCCGTGATTGCATTCTTTCTAGAAATGTGACTTCAGACTGTAGTGTATGAGATTTTATATATATACATACATACACACACACACATTGAAAATGAAATGTCCATAGTTATAGAGCAAAATCGTAATATATACTGTGTATGTATACATATATACAGTAACAGACAAATAAATCATATTTAAGGTACGGTAAAGTGTGAGAGTTTTGTAGCTGGTACTGATAGTTTGCTTTCAGATAGATGTATTACAGTGTGTATATAAGGTTAAATGAAACCTTTACAGAAATTAATGGTTAAACTCCAAAGATCTGTTTATCCTTATATCCTGGAGATTAAATTGCTTCCAAAATTAAATTTGGATAGACAATTTAAAATCTTTGTTCCTTGTACTGTCCTCATAATTAGGCAAACCTGTCAAGGGAGGTTTGTTGATGCTGGTGAGGAGCTCTTGTAAGGATTTGGTTATCTGCTCTTCCTTGGATCAAACCTGATTACCTCCCATTCCTCAGAAGCTTTATGGTCCTCGTGGGTTTAGCATGGCTCCATAAATGTACATGATTAATTTGAACTTATTGGCATCAGCCATCCCAAAGTGATAGCAATACTGGTATGTACTAAGTAAAATGCAATGACTAAAAATTCCCCTCATAGGTACAGTAATGCCAGTGAGGCATTCCTGAGCCAAGGAACTGGACTTGTACTCTCCTTGTTTCAAACTTGAATGCATACCAGGCCCTGTATGACCTCTGTGGGCTTAGCAATTCCTTCTGATTAAAGGTACCACATTATTAGGTATTTGAGCAATGCAGAAAAAAAAGCCTTAAACAAATAGGGCATTCTTGCTGTGATATTAAATAAGATATTCAGGAGGCTTTGACTCATTGGAAATGAACACAAAATTTTGTTGCTTGTCAATAGAAGATTCTCTCACTTTGGGATGTAGAGGTGTGACGAGTAAATTGTATAGTTCCACTTGTGGGTTAGACTTAACATCTTTCTCAGTTTCTCAAGAATGTTTAGTGGAGAGTCTGTGCCAGAATGGAGTTGCAAGTGCTGCCAAATGTTTAGCACAAACCCTTGACTGAGAAACAGAGAAAGGACTGTCCAAGTGCTTGTTAGACAAAAGGGGGGGGGAGGGAGGGATGGATTAGACTTGCACATTGTTGCTGTTTTGTTCACCTTAGTTCATTGTTTTGGCCCTCAAGTATATTTTTGGATATGTGACAGTTTAGAGTTTTAAGACTGTGTACCATAGCCTTGTGTAAGTATATAAAATATTCTTTATACATAATAGTACTATAAGTAAAAAATGTATACTCTCATATTGCCTGCAGATATGAATTATATTCTATATATTATATTTTGTTTTAATGTTTCCATAGCTCTAGCATTCATCAAATGAAAGTGCATTTATGTAAGATACTGTGACTTGCATCAATTAAGCAATGACTGGTGGAAATATACCCCACAAGCCTATCACTGCTCCCAGGTGATGTGTTTAGAAAGGAATACTTAGATATTTGGTGCAAAGTTATGTGAAGTTCCAGAGAGTTCTCCAAAGTGTGGTTTCACCTGCATAACCTGTTCTACTCTCACTTTGCCATTCCAAAATAAACTGAGGAAAGGAAATTTTCTTTCTCATCTTCCTTTTATCTGTTCTTGAATTAATCTACTATGAGAGGTTTACAATAAAAATTTTTATTCAGAGTGTAATGTATTGTGTAAAATGAGTGAGGAAGGACTGAGGTCGCCCTTTATCACAGACAACTAATCTATCCACATACCCCAGCCTTCCACACATAAAATTACTGATAAATGTACAGATATATAATATTCAATATAAGACAGCACTGTCAATACTATTGTGAAAATATTTCATAAAATAAATCACATTAAAGGTATTTCAGCATTATTTTTATGTGCAACACTGGAAAGTAAACCTGATCATTCTCAAATATTCCAACATTTGTGGTAAAATACTAAAAGCTGCACATTCCTGTGAGTATGAGTAGGCTCTTGAACCCCCCACCCCCTCCCTCCCCTCAAACTTTACATATGTACACACAAACAGCCTATTTATATAGAAATGTGCCTACTAATCTAGAGAGTAAAGTTTACATGAAAGCAAGTGAATAAATGGCCACAATGAAAGGTTAGTGTGGAAGGTAAGTCACCAAACATTCATACCACACACACAATAGTTAAAACGTTCACTGCACTGGACCCACAAAGTTGGGAAGGCAATGGCTGATAACTAGGTTCTTACAGCTTGTAACCAGCACACTTGTTGCAATTAGCTAAAGTAATATGCTCCTCTTTTGTACTAGTGCTGATATGTGAGTACTTTAAAACAACTTCTATCTATATTACAGGAACACCAATTATTTTTAGCTGCTCCACCATACTCCAGGACCATATTAATAACTTCCTGCAACAAACTAAAACACCAGCTTTGCCCACAAAAAACAGTCGACTTAAATTTTTTACACCACTGTAAGTAACATGGGCAGCTCTTGCAAATTTACTTTAACAAATATGTGTGTGTAATGATGTGAAGCTAAATCCACTAGGGAATGCCATCACAATCCATTAATGAGATGGCTGATCTCTTCATTGCAACCAACTTTACACTCAGTGCTCAATATCTCTTTGAGCTCTGCTAATCTTCACCTTGTCTTTAGGTGTTTCTGCCTCCCCAGTTTCCATTGCAAACATCTTCATTTTTTCCTTGAATGTGAGTTTCTCAGGACCAGGATTTTTAGCAGCAGCTTGTTCGGCTTGCTTTTGTTGCAGACGTCTCATGCGAGGATCCCTACAGAAAAAAAAAAATATTAGGTACAGTGGACCCCTGGTTATCGTCTAATTCGTTTCAGGTCAGTCAAAATCCGAAATGGACGAAAACCAAAGTAATATTGTAAATCCAATTAATCCATTCCAGACACCCAAAAATATTAACAAAAAATAAATTTAGTAAGTAATAGAGCTAGGCATTAAAAAACAATAAAAAGTAAAATACATGCACAGTACATTCATTACTTACCTTAAAATATTTGCAGTCTTAATTTAGAGAGAGAGGGTAGTAGTATTTATTTGTAGGAAGTCAGTGCAAGTAGCCAGTAGGTGTAGTCCACTTGGGAAATACCTACTGGCCACCTACACTGCAGCCCAGAGCCACATACCATGTTCACCGAGTTTGTTTCTAACAACTACCTTTAGATGCCATCATAAACAAAGGGAGAAGTAACGAATAATTCATGCCAGGAATTGTAAACAGAAGCATTATTTATTAAGAGGGGTGACTGAGCCAACGCAGACTCGCTCACATTTTCTCTAATGCTGGACCAAAGAAAATAATGTCTTCCCTCCACCAACTACCCCATCCCCTCCATAGCATATAAACATGGCATGTTTATACACTATGGAGGGGGTGGGGGGTAGCACATAAACATGGCATGTTTATATGCTATGTAACGTGTTTCTTATATAATTTTGAAGAAAATATCATAGATGGATTAATGAAAATGTCTATATTAATGTAAAATAAAACATTTAATGTGCCCAAGTGTGATTAACTATTAGTATTATTACTATGGTGTTAAGACTAGAGGGACAATCTTAGTGAATAATTAACAAAAGTTAGATAGCATATAAACATACCTATATAATTTTGAAGAAAATATAGGTGGATTAATGAAAATGTCTATAACATAAAATAAAACAATGTGCCCAAGAGTGGGTCATGAACGTATGAGCGCCCCAGGCGGATGTACGAAACCCAGGGTAAAATTCGCTGAAAAAAAGTGGTTGAAATCCGAATTGTACGATTTCCACACTGAACAAAATCTGGGAGTCCACTGCATAAGCATTTATACACACAACAGACTCACTTGGGTCTTGTGTTGATACTTCTTTTTTTCAACAAACTGACAATCTCCCACCAAGGTAAACCCAAAAATGTATAAACTCTCTCACCATCACTGTCTTGCCAGAGGGGCACCAATACAACAGTTCAAAACTACAAATATCCCCACTTTAAAGGAGTGCAAGCACTGTACTTCCCACCTCCAGGACTCTTGTACAGCTAAATGGTTATACTCCAGGTATACATTTTTTTTTTAAATGAACCAGCCATATCCCACAAAGGCAAGGTGACCTAAAAACAAAAATTAAAGTTTCTCTTTTTAAATTCAGTAATTTATACAGAAAGGATTACTAGCCCCTTGTTCCTAGCATTCTAATTGCCTCTTATGACACATGGCTTACAGAGGAAGAATTCCTTTCCACTTCCCCATGGAGATAACACGAAATAAGATACCAGAAATCCTATCATGTAAAACAATTACAGGACTTGAGTTATGGAGGTGGGAAGTACAATGCATGCACTTTAAAGGAGCAGCTTGGGATATTTGCTGTTTGGAATTGTTATATCCGTGCACCTCTGTCTGCCAAGACAGTGATTATGTGGGGGTCACCCTGCCTCGGTGGAAGACGGCCAGTGTGTGTAAATATAATATATAAAAATATATATATATAATATATTAAA